>CAIGRQ010155709.1:0-10113 GCA_903798375.1 Fraxinus sp. D2006-0159
AACTTGGCGGCACTAAAATTTTAAGATCTGATAAGAAAATGAAAGATATACTAAGGGTGTGTTTGAACCACATTATTTTGTAAGAATGTATTTTAGAATAGTAGATTGATGGAGAATGTGTGGTTGGAAAAAAAAAGTTATTGATGTGATGAAAAATATTATTTTATTGAAGAATGTGTGGTTGAAAATGAATAGAAGAATGAAAATGAAAATTTTAATATGATTCAAACAGGGGCTAACTTTTTCAATTTGTAATAGCGGTTCCATGAACCTTTGACCACCCCCTTATTTTATGAAATCATTACTACCTTCCCAAAATTGGTTAGTACATTGTACTCAGCTACACTCTTTAGTCTTTACCCTCAGCTTCTGGTTCGGGACACGTGAGGAACTGGTTTTTAAGACATTCTTGAGATGAGTGTTTGTTGCTAATTTTCCAATCTTTTGACAGGTTGCTGATTTTCGCTCCAACTTTCACCGATTGATGGAAAGACCCTGATGAATTTCATTCATACCAGGGGTGAAATGAACTGTAGTTTATCTTCTTTTTGTTATTAATGTACACTTAATCTTCTTTTTGTTAATTTAATTTGTAGACAAATTGTAATTTTAAGTTGTCTTTTTTTATACAATTAATTTTATTTTTTCTAAAAGGATTGTAAGAAAAGGATTTGTGATGACAAATTTATTATTTATTGTTATTGTATAAATAAATTTAAAGACTATTGTGAAATGAGTTTGATACATTTAAAATAATATAATTAAATATAACAATACATGTAGTAATTTTTCTTTTATTTAAAAAATATGTAGGAAACGACAACGTTCAGTGAATGTTACTAAAACATTAATGGCAGTGGTGGAAAAATGTTGCAAAAAATAAGGATATATGATGTGATCCAAATGAGGCATCAAGCGGACGAAGGATTGAAGTGCGTTGAGAGGAATTCAAGGTCAGGTTTGGGAACGAGTCAAGGTTTGAAACGAGATGAGGAAGTCATGCAACCAATTGTTCAGGCTACGAATTTCACGAGGACGAAGTTGACAAGACACGACCAAGTTCCATGTTGGGGTCGAGGGCCAGTAAGAGCTCGAAGCGTCGGAATCAAGAACCGAAACAGGGAAGCAAACAGGATAACCATGCAGCCAACCATGTGACCGCATGGCTCTTTATAGAGACCTAAAGGGGGCATTGGAGTCACCCGTGCCGCCGCATGAAAAATAACCATGTGGTCGCATGACACAAGATTTGGACGTGGGTTTTCAATTTTTGGTAGTTTCCTACTTTCCTTAGAATTCTAAATCTTTAGTATCTTTTACAATATTTGAGTATTATTTTCGTGCATTTAGGGTTTTTAGGATTTTCATATAAATAGGTCCTTATTAATTCATTGTAAACAAGATTTTGATTAATTATTTTGAGAGAATACAATTTGGTGATATTTATTCCTCCATATGTCTTGGTGGTTTAAAGATCTAGCTTTGAACTTATCAAAAGGAGATTGCAGTCCTTTTTGTGGCATTCACAATTCACGGTTCTTGTTCCTTGTAATCAACGGGTCGGATTTTTTACGGGTAATCACGGTTCTTGGTACGGGTCGGGTTGATCTTTGCGCAACGTGACTTCTAGCTTTCTTGATTTTGTTCCATCTTGTTCGTGGGTTCCCAAAATCGTTTCTTGGTTGGGTTCACATCACTATAAGTATAGGCAACATTTAAAAAAGTTGCAAAAAGGTTATTAGCAACACTCAAAAAACGTTACAAAAAAGTTATTAGCAACGCTCAAAAATTGTTATCAAAAAGGTTATTAGCAACATTCAAAAAACGTTGCAAAAAGTTTATTAGCAACATTCAAAAAAACATTGCAAAAGGTTACTTGCAACATTCAAAAAATGTTGTCGTATCATTCTACTCTACAACAATATTGAGGCTTGCAACATACGTACAAACGTTGTAAAAAGTTTTTGGCAACAGTTTTTTGAAAGTTGCAAAAGGCTATTTTGTAGTAATGGTAATAACTCTTTTGTACAAAACAACTTTGGCTCCACTAATTCGCAGGTTGTTGTCTACTACTTCCTTTGAGGCTCATGCTTTATTCCTCCCAATACTTTCCCAAAACAACTTTGGCTCCACAGATTAGCTACGAGCACGATGGTGCCTAACAACTGCTTCTTTTACTGTTTTCTAACATATGGGTTTTTATTATGAATTATTCTAAATGTAAATTGTTGTTTACATTAAGGATTATATTCCTTTCTCTGTGTAAAAATCTTACCAGAGGTGTAAAAGGGTGTTGAGAAAATCAAATGTTATGATGGGTGCCATGTGTAAAATTGTCAAAGTTAATGTAAAAAATAATGTAGATCAGTAGATATAGCATGTTTCTTCTACTTTTTTCATATGGAAGAAAGATTTCATTAAATCAACTCATCCCAAATAATAGGCGAATACTTGTCTAATGAATTAAATGCATATCTAAACTAGCATGGGATGCAAGAACACGCATCATTCTTTTTCTATATCTGAAAATGAATTGACACGAATTACACCCGAACAAAGCTATAATATGAAATAAAGTTGTTGCATTTTGAACTAGCTAAAAACCATTGAAAGACTTTGTTAAAAAATAAGAATAAAAAAATAAACTTGTTTAATAACGATCAAAACCTTTTTAAACTTCGCAAACAAATATAAGTTTAACTGATTTTTAATTTCATTTGAAGCACGGTCCAATATGAGCTAAACCCTTGTGAAATATTCACTGTCCTTGAGAAATCAGCTCATAACAAATTGTTGAGAAATTAATGCAAGGAGGAGTCCTTAGGCTTGCTATGAATTATTTGAAAAAATTGCATCTTAAATGGTATATATTACATCTATGAACTGTTACGATTTGGGGTTCCATTTTGAAAGGTAAATTTTGTTGAGAGGAGTAACACAAATCCTTATAAATTGATTTATATTTTCACCTTTATTCGATGGTGATTTTATCCTTTAAAATGTCTCCGCAGTATGGTGGCTAGTTTGAATGAGTCGATCTTGAAATTCGTGTACTCATTTTTTTAGTTTTAATCGGATCGAATTATTCGTTTGAGTCTAATGAGGTATGATATCATATTAAAATTTTAAATTTCATTTTAAAAGGTTAACTATGTTAAAAGAAGTAGCTTAAACCCTTATAAATTGATCTATATTTTCATCTTTATTCGATATGGAATTTAATTCCTTAACATCAATTACCCTACAAACCTCCACTAGCCAAACCAAAAAGGCACCATATGCACACAAAAAGCTGGTGTATTTTCTGGATGATAACTACGGTATTCATCCGCCACAAGTGATGACATATTAATAAAATCTCGTAGATATCACCCTCTTTTAACCAAAAAATAATAAATAAAAAATTAGGGTTGTATAGGAATAAAGACATGCTTAATATCCTACATTTTGAAACAAATATACTCTCTATACTATCTTTTATCCACTAACTATTTGCCCACCTGAAAGGATACAACACAACTTGTTCCTGATTCTTTTGGATGAGGTATGAAACATATACACACTTGTATGTGTAAAGAGATTGATTTGAAAAGAAAAAAAAAAAATCTTCTCCTTCACGGGCTTCACGTGTCAGCCATTTTTAATCCCCAACTATAGCAAGTGACCTAAATTGTCAAACTTATATTGCGCAGTGATTGAGGTAATCAAGTTTCTTTAGTTGTCACGGTCAAGATATATAGCAAATTTAATTAACAGGAGTAAAATTAAACATCTAATTTAATTTTTGAATGTAATTGTTATTTAGATGAATTAAATCCATAGTTATAAAATCCGGCCCGCACCAGCCGGTCAAGCCAAAAAATCGGTGACCGCACATGACTCGGTCAAAAATATGAATGCACATGACTCGGTCAAAAATCGACTTTGACCGAGTTAATCCGACCGGTTGACCGGTTTTCAAAATTGTCTTTTAAAATATTAGGGATCCAAGGAATTGAACATTGGACCTCTAAGTAAAATAATTAGTTCCTTACCTTAGAGTTGTAGAATACTTCAATGTATATTATGTGCAAGAAGTTATATGTATTCAATTTATCATGTATATTAGTATATGTTTTCTAAAAGTATTTTTATAAAAACTTTAATCAAATCTTTTACTTTATTTTATAGACCTAAATAATTAGTGAAAAATAATTTTAAAAAATATATAATTTTGCTAAAAAAAAATTTATAGTTTAATTTTTTTATAATTTTTTATGCAATGACTCACCGGTCTGACCCATCGGTTTAACCAGTAACCCGAGACCCAATACCTTATCCGGATCGATGTCCAGATCGGATCTAATAACTATGATTAAACCTATTCACAACTTACAACTTTATACAAATTAAATAACAACCAAACAATTAGGAACAGCAAACAACAACTTATACCAACAATCAAGCGATTGAAGTTTGAAATCCAACAAAACCATGTTTTTAAGAAGACCTCAATAATTCCACTCAATTTTTTCTATGGAGACAAGAAATGTATCACATCATTCTATGAAGACCCGAGTAATTTCATTCAATTAAGACCTTAATGATTGAAATTATTTTATTGGAAGAACGTATGATCAAAAATGAATTTAAAAATCTCTACCAAATAGTGGCCTAATAACATTGCCAATCGCCCGTAGTTCACGGACCTTTGTTCCTAGCATGTCCAGTACTGCCTTTAAAGTTAATTTTGTTTGTTTAAATTACTAGAAAGATGAACAAATTATTGTAAAAGTTGTTACTTTATAATGAGAATTCTAGGAGTAATCAAACATTTTAAAAAGGAAAAGGCATCATGATACTTGAAACCGAAAAAGGAGTAATTAATTTACATGAAAATAGCTCAAGCTGAGGTTGGGTTCGTCAAATATTTCCCTACATTGCCAACAAAATCCAGCAAACTAAAGCAAAATCTGCCTCTTAAAGTTGAGATATTCTTTGAAAAGCTTAATATATTACTGCAAATTTATTGTATATATATTTATATATCACGTCATGGACTCATCATCATGTTCAATTTCTGACGCAGGTTCGTCTTCTTCTTCAAAACCATCAATGCCAAAAGCTCCATGACCATGTCCAAATGCTTTAATATGATCTTTCAAGGTTCTTTTGTGCTTAAAATCAGAGCCACAAATACAGTACCAAAGTTTACCGCAATTCTTCTCATGGGTTCTCCAATCTCCTCTCACCGCAAAAGCTTTTCCACATTTTCTACACATGAAAGGCTTGATTCCATGCTTCCTCTTGTAATGTGTTTGAAGGGTTCTGAAATCTTTTAAGGGTTTTGCTCTTGGATGATCAATGTGGTTTTTGCAGCCAGGTGCACAGCAATAACAAGGGAGTTTGAGCATTCCCGATGGTTGAGTTCCTCTTAGAGATTCAGGCCCTTTTCTATACTGTGATCCATGCCCCCACATGTGCATCTGCACAAAAAAAAATCCAAAAATTCTTAGATATAAAATACGGTAGCTCATTTACACATGAAAAATATCTACATTTTATATATATAGGACATTTGATCAATAAAAAATAGTCAGGTCCTGCAAGTGAGGAGACACATTGAAGATAAAATTAAATAAATAATGAAGTTGTTCCCTTGAAACCGTTTAAGCTTTATAACAGTTCTTCCCTTCTACTGTCCAAGAATCACAGGTACTTATCAAGAACTAAAACAAACAATCTAACAGATAATCTAAAATATTCAGCCCACAGAAAAACAACGGGAACAAAGAAAATAAGTAGAAAGATCGAAGATGTAAATATGTGAATTCTGTAGGACCATTGAGGAAGGAGCATAATTCTTCATGTAGAATACTGAATACCTTTCTTGAAAAAGATTAGGAGTCAAACAAAGAATCATTGATCGCCAAAGTCTTGGTTAATTTCTTTCAAATAGCGAGTATAAATTGATTTGTTTGCAGGATGAAAGTCGACAAACTTAGTGGAAAGTCTTGTCTGAGTCTCTGATAACTGTTTGAAGGTTCAGTGATTTTACAGAGTTAACCATTTGTAAGGCACAAACTTTAAAATGGACTAAAAGCATAAGGATTGCTTGAGTTGTTCAATCACATATATAAAATCAAACATTTCAGATCAATTACCAGACTGAATAATTGAAACCTCTCAAAACCACAATCCGTGCTATACACCAGCATTGAACTCAAATGAAAAAACAATGAACTTTCACGGGACATTCGGTACAAGAAAACAAGTTAAATCTTTTTCTTGTTGTGGTGTCTAATGCTCTTAAAAATTTTAATAATCCCATAACTGAAATCTTGGAATCAACTAAGAACAAAGGGAAATCAAAGATAAGAAAAATATGCACTACATGTATATATTTGCAGAACTCACTTGCATGTTGTTATATCTGTTGAAGGTCTTGAAGCAAACAGGACATGAAAACTGAGTTGGACCTATAAGAATCTGAGAAGGGGTAGGGATCCAGTACTGTCCCTTATTGAGTCTGTTGATGGGGTACCCTGAAACATCAGCTTCTTCATCTTTAGCACTGGTTTCAGAGAGAATAGCAGCACTAGGGTTTGGTAACCCTATGTGCAGTGCAACAGTAACCTCTTCATTATCAGCAGTAACCATATCTTCAGCTCCTTTGTTTTTGTAAATATCCATGTCTGAAACCCAAGAGGGTTCTTGTTTTTCTTCATTATTTCTTGTGGTTATGGGACTTAAGCTCAAAAGGGGAAGAGCTTCTCTCACTGGAGATGAAGGAGGTGGGGTTTGAGTACTGTGTGATGAATTGTTGTGAATATAGGGAGTCATCAGGTGATGAGGAGGACTTTTAGTAGAAAAATGGTGTAAAGGGTTGAATTTGTACCAGTCTGTGTAGAAATTTGAGCAGGGATTACCAGTCATAGTGAAAAGGTGAGAGGAGAAAATAGTGCGCTAGATGATCTTTCCTTTATAGAGAGAGGAGAAGATAAGCGTGGATGGTGGTAAACAAAGGCAAAGCAAAAACATAAAGTGACATAGCGAATAAATATTTAAGGAGAGACAAAAAAAAATTATGCAATGTTTAGTCCCATATTCATTCCAATTTGATTTATAAGAGTTTTTCTTTCATCACACTTTCCACAAAAAGTGTATGCATGCAAACGAGTGTCCTAGTATTTTTTTTTTCTTTTTAAAAATATATTAAAGGTGCAATAAAAGTAAATTTAATTCATTAGATTTGAGGAGTACAATTTAAAGGTTAGGTCCTATTTGATGGAGGTTAAAATTAGATTTTTAGTATATTTTAATAAAAGTTGATGAAATATTATAGGTTGAAAATGTGTAAATCCCATAAAATATGTAGTTAACATTTATTTTTGACTTTGACCTAAATTAAAATCACTATAGCTAAATAATTAAACTTGGTGTACCCTAATTATATCCACGAGTGTACTGTTTCTCCAATGACATAAGTTTATTATTATGACCCAAATTGGAAAAGTCCGTGTTTATATTGCTTAGCCCGAGTTTGATAGGAATTAAAATTTTAATCTAAATCAAAATTAACAATTAATTTCAAGTATATATTTCATAGGATCTACAACTTTTCAGCTATATATTGCATCATTTTTTATTAAAATTTAATAAAAATATGGTTTTAATCAATAATCACCATAGAGGCGGACAAACAGCGGGTCCCCAAACTTTTGTAATTTTTTTTTTTTTTTACTAAGTCCTAATTTGTATGAATTCAAATTTTAATTTTAATTTAAGTCAAAACTAACAATTAGTTTTAATAATATATTTCATGAAACTAACAACTTTTCAATTTTTATTAAAATCTACTCAAAATCTAATTTTAAATCCCACCAAACAGGACAAAATCGCAAAGATTTGAACTTTTTTTCATCTCTCTCTCACGACTATTTCCATCACGCATTTTACTAAAACTTCAACCCTTCTAATTTTTCAAGACTTGTTTATAATTTCTCTACAAATTATCACATCTACTCTAAATATTCACTTCTCAATCAAATCTTCAACTAATTAGAATCTAAATTTGCATTTTCTCCTATCAAATTGTGTATGTAGAATGGGTCTAGAATGATTATGTCAAATTTAACTTATATTTAACAAATTGTGTTTATTTGAATTGATTATTAGTATTGAATATTGATTATATATTTTTACTTTTGATTACTCAAATTGATTGTTTCTATCAAATACACTATAAAAATGTAAATATGTGTTATCTCGTGATGAGCAAAATATTAATAAAATGGATGTTGAAATCAAATAGATTAAAATGATGAGCAAACATTAATGAAGGGATGTTTTTTAAACGTAAATCTATGTTTTCTCGGGTATAATATGAATCATTCAAAAATCAAGACAAAATATTCAATCTGTACGGAGTTTGATTGTGCCCCTAAACTTAAAATGCCTGCGACCACCACTTTTCACCGTCAAACAAGGGTTTAATTTATTTCAAACAAAGATGAAAAAACAAATAAATTGAAGATTAGGTGGTGGGTTGTAGGGGTTGGAATCGTGGGTGGATTGGACGGGAGAGATTGGGAAAGAAACCTTGTTTTCTTACTTTTTTAAAAAAAAAATTTGTTAATAGTATTTAATTATGATCTATTTATAATTTTTGAAAAGATTCCGAGCTCCTGCTGTAATTTTTCCTTTATTTTTTATTTTTGTGTATTCCTTTTTTGGTTTTTATTTGAAGAGGGGGAAATTTTTTCATTTTACGTGGCTTTAACGGCTAAAATTGACAAAAGGATGAGTTTTGCTATATTTCCAAAAGGTTGAGAATGTTTGATGCTAAAAAAAGATTGAGAGCAGATTGGTAACAGTTTGTTAAGATTTAGACGAAAAGTGCAAATTTCCCTAAATTTAAGGTTTATTACACGATCAATGGATGAATGGGATACGATTGGCGAAAAACACATTAAATTGAATCTTAATGTCTTCCCTTAGGACAATATGATTGGCAAGCATATTGAGGACATTTGGTATATGTCGCTATTCTTAAATGTAGAGAATAGTACCACAACGAAATGGATGGGAAAGGAAAAAAATAATGTTATTCAAACAATGAGTATTCTAAAAAAGTTTATAGAATTAAAGGAAACCCTCTTCCAGGCAAAATGGACAAGGTAGGACTTCAAAATATCAAAGTTTAAATCAGTCGTAGCCTTCTTTTTGGAAGAAGAAATTTCGAGTTTTTTACTGATTATGCGACACTCAAAATTGACTAAGTATATCCAGGCCTCATATCTTACCACTCGGCCATGCCGCTACTTGTATAGTTTGTCAAGGTGTTTTGATGGATGAAAAAGAAGAATCTATTTCTACAAATATGTCCTTAGCAAAACTAATTTCGAAATTGATATATATCCAAACTCAACAACAACCGGACAAGTGAAGAATGTTGAGGAAAAGTCACAAAAGTTTGGTTAGAAGTGGATCTAAGCATTGACTAGGTAAGCATCATGTTGTAAAAGTAGTTATGAATCTTGTAACATTCTCATGGGAGTACCAAATTATGTCCAAAACGTATGACAATGTGTGAACTATTTTACCAAGTCTCACTTGTGACATTAAATATCGAATGTATTTGGAAAAGGAAGGGATATGGGATAATATTGAAGGCATTTATATCAAGGAAAATAACTTCCTATATATCGAGAATGCAAAAAGTTTTTTCTGCAACAAACAAAAAATTTAAGAAAACAGCGGAATAATTTGAATAGTTCTGATAGAATTAAACTTTCGGTACTTGGGATGTTATGGATGAAGATATTGTCTGTATGGATCCCACTGGATGTCGATTTCATTTAAAGGATGCACGATCTTCTTAATTCTTATCAAAGAAAAAATGGATTAAGGAAATTCCCTTGGTTAACATATAAATAATACATAGATGTTATAATGTATACCCACATCAAATCGTACCGTGACCATAACTAAGTGAATGCAGGCACAATTGGTTGGTCCTACAAAAGTATCCTTCTAAGAGACCCAGTGGCCTTTGATCCCACTACAACATATTAAGTCATTTATAGCTTGCGAAAAATGTTATCTACCATGTTCTATAGCATTTTTCGAAAT
>CAIGRQ010155711.1:0-10078 GCA_903798375.1 Fraxinus sp. D2006-0159
TTTTAAAGTTCAGTGACCTGGTAGAAACTTTGGCCAAAGTTCAGTGACTACTGGGGTAATTAACCCGCACATTGCATTACATAGTCTACTTACTATATACAAATTTCTTTCTTTAAAGCAATTCTTCATCAAATTTGTTTCGTGGATATTCGACCAGTATATAATTTCAAACAACACGCGCAAATACAACATAGAACTAAAATGGTGGGCAACCCTCGACTGATATACCCTTGGCAGTAGGACAAATGGCAAGATCACAATGCTCAGGATCATCAGCACCCCACCATTTCAAGTTTTTATTCTCCAACCCCACACTGAAGTAGATCAACACGGTCATGAAAGCAACACCAGCATCTAAGGCTGCTGAAAGTATGTAGTTATATCTTTGCCACCACATCTTCCGATATCTGTACACGAAAAAGTTGAAAACTGTCCCGACCAGAATCCAAGAATTGTAGTTCAATGCAGTAGCTGGTGGCATATAAGCAGTTGCTCCAAGGAGTACCGGAAGGTTAATGAGGGGAATCCAAGATTGCTTAGGGAATGCCTTGTGAAACCCCCATACGATAAATGGTCCCAATGCTCCTCCGACGAAGAACCAGTTCATTGCTGAATAGTTTCCAAGTTTGCCGAAAATCCTCTCTGGACTCGCAAGGCCCCAGATGACCGATGCATCAAAGAAGACACGATCATTGGGACATGTCCAAGGACTGTTTGGCGGAAGCTTATCCTTGTGGCATATATGGTCAATAGAATGCAAAAGCCACCATGCAACACCTATATTAATTGTACCTGCAATCATGGTTCCAAGGAACTGGAATACAAATGTCAAGTTCATGGTACGCAAGAATGAATGCATCCTTGGAAGAAATAATGATCCCAAAAAACTGATACTGCATCTTTAATAAGCTTTGTGAATTGTCACTGTGATATTCTATTTTATTGCACGTTCCATAGAGATGACAGAAGAGTATTGGACACCATCAAAGAATTAAAAAAAAAAGCCGAAATCTTGTTCATTATATGATTTGTTCATGTCTAGTTCTTGAGCCAAAGATGAACTTAATTGCTCAGCAAATTGCTTCGCACAATTTCAGCCAAACAAATATAAAATGGCAATTCAAAATTTCAGATTTCACAGTACTGCTGAACGAGAAAACCATACCTGAACTAAGAACATTGATCTTGGAGGGATCTTCATATAATGACCAAGCTTGAAGTCGCTAAGAAAGGAGATTGCTTGAGCCATGCTCATGTAACCATATACCTTGAAACAGACATTTGCTATTGGTCTTCCAGGATATACTAAGCCCATAACATACTCTGTGATAATATTTAGTCCTGGTGTCTATGAAGAAAGGATGAGAAATTAGCAAAACTTAATGTTTATAACAGTTCTTGTAGCATTGACAAGGAGACAAAAGTAAGCAAACAGGACCGAGAGAATAATCTCGAAATGACTAGCTTTTTCTCATATTATCAAAATTTATATGTGATCATCTTCCAAAAGAAGAGGCGAAACAGAGAATGGAGAATAAACCTATGTCCAGGAATTACCTGATTCGTGGTAGCGGTGATGATGCTGATTGGAAGAGTAAATATAAAAGCAAGGGCAGCTGCAGATAGAAGTCCCCAAACAGGCAACTGAACCTCACTTTTCTTGAAGATGCAGAGTGCAAGAGAGGCCGCAATAGTCACCACAAGAAGAGAGTAAAACCACCATGAAGGAATATCTTTGTAGTTTTTCATTAATCTTGTGTGAACATCTATCTTTCCCTTTGAAGAAGCTTTATAGCGATCATATATCTCTCTGAAAATCAACGGTGGACAATTATGCTAATTAATTCATAAGTCCAACCAAAGAAAGGCAATGGGCTTTCAGTTATGTACTTCTGAGGCGTTGGGACTTCAATTTACTCACCAAAGCAGCGGTTTTACAAAGAATTATGTAATACAGCAGTTTGAATAGAATTGAGGAGGCAATTTTGCAACTCCAGTCAATTTGATGAATTTTGAGTTCAAAGTCAAATTTTGGAAGGAAAAAATTCAGGTATGGATGCGATTCCTTCACTTAATATTATGATCCTTCTATTTTATGACAGGTGGGAGATTTGAATTGTGAGATATCAGGTGATTTATGTAAACCATATTTGAGGATTTGAAAAATAATGTTGTGCCCATCTAAGTTCCATAAGGAACTTCATAGAGGTTATTAATTACATAGGAATTCAGAACTAATCGGAGGATACCAAAGCAATTCTTGTTCTTTATAATATCTAATAAAGAAGATTGAAGTGGAGATTAAGAAGTTTACTTGAGCCTGGCATAAACTATATCAAGATATTGAAATTTAGGCTATCCAAGCAGTTCTGAGTAAAATGTTAAGAAAATGAAGACAAAATCAAGAAAAAGGCGTACCTTCCATAGAATAACGCCACATGCGTAAGTGTAGATGCTATGGTGGCAAATCCAAATCCATATGAGAGAGCAAAGAAAGTGCTCAAGTTGACTCGTCCTTGCTTGTCATACTCTCCCAGATCCAGCTTAAAGTTCTTGTTGACAATTGCTGTTACATTATATGGCTGACCTTGTGCCGTGAACAAATCCGCAGAATAGAAGGGGAAGTTTTTGGCATTATATAAATTAACCCCCCAGTATGATATGGGAAGAACAATATACATAAACAATACATATCCTACAAACACATTGGCAATGGCAAAGAAGGGAGAGATGAGAGGACTGAACAAGAAGGAAGCTACTGCCGACCAGTCAAGTGTGAAGGCTCCAATTCCGAGACCACTGAAACCTGATCCTATCTGGTGGGCAGTGACAGACTTGGGATATGCCCAGCATACCCAAGAAATGCTCTGCAGGGTTATGAAGAAGTAGCCTGGGACAAGATACCAGCAAAAGCTACAAAGTAGTGCAATTAGAAAGAATTTGAAACGGGATGTCTGTTTCTGACCAACACTACCATCCTCATTTTCATCGCCATCTTCATTTTCTTTTTCATGCAATGCCCTGTATAAAGCAAGTCCAGATTCAGAAATGTTGTAGGATGAAAATTATGACAAATCAAGCACGAAAACACTTTTTCCCTTTCTGATTACTAGTTTATGCTTTGTGTAGAGCCTAAAGTAGTGAATAACTTAGGATAAGACACTCAATTACTTAAAATTTGCATGAAAGGACGTAAAAGATGAATAACACTAATATATAAGCTTAACACGGACTTTCAAGTTAACAATTGAAAAATGAACCAGAGTTCATAACACAAGGTGAAAGGGATTGGATATCCAGGTCAGCAATGGCCATCTAGTAGCCATCATAAATACCAAATAACAGACTAGTACAAGGATGTCCCAGGAACTGATCGGATCATACCAAGACAAAACGTGTTGTTGGGAAAATCAATACAAATTACCACATTAGTTAAGCATGGAGTAGATGATGGGGGGATTGGGCTGCTCCACCTAATAGTCTAATACGTTATCCTCTTGGGAGTCAAAAAAACTGTCAAAAAGGGATAAAAGAAACTTCTAACATGAAAAGGCTGTCATGTTCATCATTCACTTCCTGCCAGAAAGTCGGGGTCCAACCTCCCATGCTCTCTTTAATCAGAAGGAAATTAGCGTCCATACTAAAAGTTTGTGAACTGTCTCAAGTGTTTCAGGCTCACAGTCCTGGAAGAACAGTTGGTCAGTGCAGCGCCAACAACCATAATTTCTTGATAGTCTGTGAACCAACATCTCAACCAATAGGAATTCAAGGAATATCAGGGCATGTTCAGTAACTAGTAGAATGTTAGGAATAAAGGAACTTCGAAGAGACAGGTCATTGACACTTGAAGGTGGTGACCAACATAACGAAATCCTATAAATAAACGGTATTCATGGACTCCTATTAAGCATATGAGCAATAATATGAATAATAAGTTGAAACTCTTCCAAATTATTTGCATAACACGCCTAACTTGAGAGTGTGAGTCCCATTGGTCATTGCAGCCTCCTATTTGCACATGGCTAAGCAAACTAAGAATCTTCACGTCAATTATGACATCATAAGAAATTAAACTTTTGTAAATTTTTACCTGAACCAAAGTTCTTTTAAGTAAAGATATTTACTAAAAATTCAAGGGACCGATTGAAATAGTCTATGAAAAAAAGAGAATCCCATTGCAGCATAGAATAAGGCTTAATTTGTTATTGACAAGCAACCCTATTTGTCCACCGTGTTTGTGAACTGAAAGGGAGTCACTACTGCTCAAGAAGAAAGTAAATAGAGGAACTGAAACTGATAAACTAAAAATCCAAAGTCAGACAGCCAACGTAGCATCCAAAGATCAGTGCCGTTCTACCTAAATCTAAAAAGTCGATATGCATTACAAATAAAATTACACGAAAACAGTAGTAGCAAAGGGTTTATAATTGACTCTATCACAGTTCAATGACAAGGAACAGCAGAAAAAGAAATCAAGTGAAAGAGTACCTGAAGAGGGAGATCTGGACAAGTGTGCTTGGCCACCACATATGTGCCGGCTCTACAACGTATTTCCTGAGAAGCCCGGCCCATCCATATCCCAAAACCTGATTCCACGGGTTAGCATCAAATCACTATCAGCTTACGGCAGAAAAGGAGAAATGGACCATTCCTGAATCGTCACTTTTGACTAGTTTCCAATTCGTTTCCCATTTTCGTGTAAAATAATTCAAAATTAATCCAAGAAAACACAATGGAAAAAGTCGTATCTCATCATTCTTTTGGGCTATCAATCGAAGGTTGAACAAATCCGTCTAAACACACTTATCTTATTTATTTAAATTTAGCCTTCAAGTTAACCCAATTCAAGTTTAACATTTGATGAATTTTATGATGAGTGCACAATTTTCATAAACGGGTACATTCATATATTTAAAATTAGTAGTCACACTTCATCCATTGAACTTTGAGTTAAATGTTTCAATAGCCATTGAACTTTGAACTACGTCACGATTTACCAGTTGAACTTCATTAAGCGTCCCATTAGCCATTGAACTTTGCTCTGTCTCGCTCCATCACTCATCGGATGGAATCCGTCAGTAGATCTGCTTACATGGATGACGAAAAAATGACGTGGCCGATAAATGTGTCCACATAGGAAATTAAATGCCAAGGTGCCCTCCAGCTTACCCCAAAAATCATTTGTAACCCTATGCCCCAAATTTTATGAGGAAGAAATTTGTTTGCTAAAAATTTATCAAATTTACAAAAGGATTTAAAAACTTGAATATGAATTACAACGGGTTCCCATTCTTGCAAAGAAAGCAGTTTTTGCCATTCAACCGCCGTTGCCATTGTTGTTCAATGAGGCTGTGCATGAATTTTTAATTTTTTCCCTTACACGTGGCCAATTTTTTCTCAAAACTATTGTAACCAATCTTCCGAAAATGGGGAAAAAAGTCGCCGGATTAGAAACAAAAATTAGTTCCAAATCCTTTTTTTAATAAGCTCACTGAACTGCTTCGCCTCTGCATCCTCCTCCGCATCCTCGCCGTAATACTGTCTTTAGTTGGTTATCAGTCAAACACACCTTATCCATTAGATTTAAACAGGCTTTTCTCTCTGTGAAATCAAAACAACTTCAATTTGGGGAAAAATCTGAAATCTTGCAATAAAAATTCTGTCACGCCCAAGATGAGATGAAGATGGGGTGATCCGTGATTTGTTGTGGACACCAAAGAAGTTGCTTAAGATGCAGAAGATTGTCTAGAATTTATCTCTTTTGAAATTGAATCGAGAAAGGAACACACTATTTTTAGAAAATCTGCTACTGTGGAAGGAAGAGGATTTTGTTGGATTGGAAGAAGACGTTTAGAGAATTTGGGGCATAGGGTTACAAATGATTTTTGGGGTGAGCTGGAGGGCACCTTGGCATTTAATTTCCTACGTGGACACATTTAATCGGCCACATCATTTTTCCGTCATCCATGTGAGCAGATCTACTGACGGATTCCATTCGGTGAGTAATGGAGCGAGACGGAGCAAAGTTCAATGGCTAATGGGACGCTTGATGAAGTTCAGTGGGTAAGTCGTGACGTAGTTCAAAGTTTAGTGGCCATTGAAACATTTAACTCAAAATATAGTATCACCTTACCTGCTTCAAATTATTCCATTAACGTTTCTATATTTGGAGCAGCAGAATAAATTAGTATTAACTTGTTTCGAATTAAGAGTTAAGTGAACAATTAACGTACCTGAGTAGTTATAATGAGTAGCCAACCAGTAATGAAAGAGATCTGCCTTCCGTAAAATGCAATAATTATATTTACAATACCAACAGCATAAGCCGGCCCATTCCCGAAAGCACTTCCAGCATTCGCAAATATCGAGATGAGTACATGCTCCTTCATGTTGAAGGGACCTGGGTTGAGACTGAACTCTTTAGGTCCGACCCATGGGAGATTCAGCGTCCATTTTTTGGTGGGCAGGACGGCAGCCATGAACCGTCCGATGGGGAGAGTGGCCACCTGTACCGTTATCTGAGTGATTATTAGTGGCTCTCTCCGGTAAGAGAAGAACTGGTTGAGGAAGGAAAGTAGTGAACAGGAGAGAAGGCCGAGGATCCACATACGGAAAGTCCATAATGGGAGGGTAGGGTCGTCTGTTATGGGTACGGTTAGCCGGACTTGTTCTATGGGTGAAATCTCGTCGTCATCTTCTGCATCCTCTGGTATGGATTTTTTGGGTTCAAGTGGGGCTTCTATTTCAAGTGTACCCATTAATGGTGAAGAAAGATGGATGAAACAGAGTGTAGTTGGGTCCTAGTTGTAGGTGGCTGGCTGGCTGATATATAGAGATGGAATGTCGTGGGGGAGTGGCTGGCGGTTGTTGGTGGGAATTCTGTAATAATTGATCGGCGGAATCTTCCTGGAGCCAATTAGGAAGAGATTTGCTGCATGTGACAGTACACGCCCCCCATCTTGTGATGGGACCACGATTATTTTATTAGCCGTGGCCCTCCCTTTTGTGAGTGGAGTGTACCCAGACTCCCAGAGTATTTTCAATTAAGCTCATGTTCGGTACACATTAAAATTTTCATTATCTTTTTTCTAATTATTTTTAACCACACATTATTCAATAAAATAATATTTTTCATCACATCAATAAATTTTCCTTCTTTTTCAACCATTCATTCTCCATCAATCTACTATTCTAAAATATATTCTTACAAAATAATGTGGTTCAAACACACCCTAAAAAAGAATCAGAAATAAGTTTTGACAAAGTTTTACACACATTCACATGGGTGGCCCCATGCAGGACCCATGATAAATTCTAGAATGTCAATGGCCAATTTGTTACAAAAGTTTTAAATTAGATACTAATGACAACTCCAACCCTTGCACCAAAATTTGCACTATTTTGCACCAAAGTGGTTAATGTCCTCTTTGCCCTTCGTTTTCATTTTGCACCAACATTTGTTAAGGGCATTTGCGTCACTTTCTTGTTATACAACAAATTTTAATTCTTAATTAATTTTTTTTAATACTATGATTATTTTTTTTATTATTTAATATTTTTTAGTTGTATTTTTTTATTAATTGTACCACATTCATTAAATTTATTAATGAATTCAAAATTTTCGTTATGAAACGTAATTATTTATTTAACAATTTATGTAGTAATAAATTAAATAAACAAATAATTTCTCATATAAATAAATTATTAAGAATGAAAAAAATAATTATACACTGTTCATTTGGTGTAATGGGTTGGAGTTGATTTTCAATTTGGTGTAAAATGGCACAAAACTTACCTCAAATTTTGGTGTAAGATTGGTGAAGGCGTAATTTTTTAAAGGTCGTTGTACTTGTCCCTTGCTTGGGATTTATTTTAATTTTAATACATTTTTTTGTTTCTTATTATTTCGAACCATAAATTTTTCAATAAAATAATATTATATACAAACTCAAAATTTTCTTTCCTTTTTAAATATATATTCTTCAAAGAATTATTATTCCAAAATATATTTTTCCCTAAAATCTCATTGTCCAAACAAGGACTTTTTTTTTTTCACGTATTTCAAGAATTCAAAAATATTATTTATTTATTCACTACTTATTTATATTTTAATTAATTATAAATATTTTTCAAACATGCTTTTAAGTTTTAACGAATAAAAACAAAACTTGCATGTGGAGGGAGCTATTGGCGGCCTAATCTATGGAAGAACAAAAATCTGCAGGCATTTGGCGGCAATATTTTAAATAAATAATATAGGAATAAATATTTTCCTTCCATTTTTCCGTAGTGATTGCCAGCTGCCTCTGGAACTTGAATAATGAATAGGATGCTGCTATCTCGCCAGTACCCATTTGATTGTAAGGATGGAATTTGAGTGAAGAGAAAATAGACGCGTGTAGAGTATAAGGTAGAAATTGAATTGTCAAGAATATTTGGTCGATCAAACATGGAATTTGGGAGGAGATGGAATTTCTTTTCCATTTTTCATGGAATTTTTCCACAATCAAACAGATTGTGTGTCAAGAATTTGTGTGTCTAAAAATATTTTTTTGAATTTGTGTGTCAAGAATTGAATGGTCAAGAATATTTGGCCAATCAAACATGGAATTTAGGTGGAAATGGAATTTCTTTTCCATTTTCATGGGATTTTTCCACAATCAAACAGGTCTGGGCCTCATTTTTTCTATTGAAAGAATTTTGAAATAGTATTTTATTGAAAAATGTGTGGTTAAAAAATAAGAGATTTTTTTTTAATTTACGTGTAATATTATTTTATTAAATAATGCGTTGTTGAAAATAAAAGCCTATTTGGTATAGATTTTAATTCAATGAAAATTGAAAATATAGCAGTTATTAGGTCTCACTCGTCTAATAAAAGTCAACAATAACGAATAATTTTTTAATTTTAATTCGATTTTAATCTCTAACAAACACGCCCTAAGAGAGAAAAAAAAATGTATTTTAAAAAGAATGGAAACCAACCAAAGGCATAAAAATTACAAGTCTATAATTGTCTTAAATTAGCAATCTATGTCGAGTTTCAATATTTAAAATTACATTTTAAAAATGTTATTTAAAATATTCAACTTCGTTAAATTATTAATGACAATTAAGTTATTTTATTAAATTATGTTTTTAATATTATTTTGTGTGTATAGTACTTGTCGAAGCCATTTGCTTGTCATTTTCGATGCCCAATATGAGATACTATCGTGCCTTAACAACTACGTATATATCTAATATAAATTATTAACAAATTAAATAAAGGATTTTGGATTATACGTCAATGGTCGTTTGATAATGTAAAAGCCAATTAATATAAAAGATTAAATTTTTATTTATTATATAGTTGAAAATTCACCATAGTAATCTCCTTAGGTGTGAAATCCAATCGGCCGGGAATTGGAATATAGCGTTGAGGCATTAAGACGGGAGGAAGAATTAATGTTTTTGGACATTTCGTGTTATCATTTGGACTCATCGTTTTGGACCATTCTACAAGTTGAAGAAAAATTGGGTGTTCAAGATTTACACGGTTTGTCACCAAAGCTCGCAACTTTGCAACTCGTCTTTAATTTCTTGCAACCATGTTATTTTATTTCAATTTACATGCAACCTTGATTATTTTGTACAATAATTCTGTTTGTACATAATTTTTCTCCACAGAAATTGGACAGAACACTCACATAGGGTGGGCCACTCACATGGGGTGGGCCCCCATGTGAGTAAAATCTTGGGGAAAAAAATCACCCCCTGCTTTTGTGAATGTTATGGCCATTTGCTTCTGTACACGAAGTGCAGTTATATTTTGTATATTGTTGCACTCTGACTAATGTCATATGCTGACTTGGACTTTAAAAATTAATTGGAGGTTGCTGTACGCAAGGGCGGAACTAACAGGGACAAAAAAATTTATATCGTGTTGATTAAAAAAAAAATGTAACTTTTACCTTAAAAATGTCATGTTTCAAACGTTTTTTATTCTTCACTACAATGAGACTAGGTTTTTACCGCCGTAAAGAAAATTAAAGAAAAGAAAAAAAAAAAAACAAAAAAAAAAAAAGTGATAAAACTA
>CAIGRQ010155727.1:0-12722 GCA_903798375.1 Fraxinus sp. D2006-0159
GTGGGTCCACAATTTTGGAGAAAAACGGTCCAAAAATCACTTTTCTTCTTGAAATTAATCTCTCCCAGACAAGCCCTTAGATAGATCCTGCATCCGCCCACATTGGCATCTGCTGACAATTTATTATTTTTCTCACTCCGTCGTCTCCTTACATTGACATCCTCTACGAGTTGAAAGGGCACGTGGGAGAAGGGGGACGAGATACAATAAGAGAAAGAGAGAGCAGGACACAATAGAGTTGGAAGAAAGTGACAAGAAAAAAATGAATATTATTTGTAATTACATTTAACGTGTAACGATTTTTATTTTTTTTTTTAAAAAAAAAGATAAAACTGTCGAATTCTTACTTTTGTTATTGTGTGAATATAAACCGGAGACAGGTGAATCTAAAGAATCTTCTTACACCAAAAAAATAAAAATAAATTCTTAATTTGCTATTATTTCAATGAAACTTGAATAATTTAATTCCTCTAGTTCAATTAAGTAAGGATTACTTCTATATAATTAGATCAAGGGGTTGTTTGAGTCCCATTTGTGCTTTTAGAATTCATTTTCAACTACACGTTCTCTAATAAAATAATATTATACGTAAATAAAAAAATTTATCTTAATTTTTAACCACATATTTAAAGACGCGCTTTTCTCTAAAAATGGGAACAAGGGACAAATTTGAGAACCATGCTTTCAAACTGGCGCCCCTGTCCTTGTCCCGGTTATTGACCCGGACAAGGGGCATTGCCCTAAATTTGAGTATGTTAGTTTGAATTGGTCAACTAATTTTTATCATCTGAATGAGTCCAGAGGGTTCTTAATTCTTTGCCTGAAAATTAGGTGTGCAAAGTGAGGCGGTTGCCCCCACAAATTTAGTGCTTCTATATCCATTAATTATTGACTGATTTTGATGTCAAACTATATATATGGCAAAAAATCAACTTGTTTTTAATGGAACTATTAAATTTTTGTACATTTTCGATAATTCACTTTCGCATAATTATGAGTTAGACGTGACAATTGGCCATAAAAAAGAATTAACTCATCCGTTTTAATGCACCAATAAATGCCCTCTGGTCATTTTCTAGATTGAAAATAAATTTTGGACAAAATTTACCATTTTTGTAACGAGTAATATTATTTAACATCGTGATAATGAAATATCGATTATGTAACGACCCATTATTCCTCCCTCCCTCTCATAAAAATTGAGTTATCCAATCACCCCCTCAGGGGTGGCCAAGTTGGTGGAGCAGGTAAACGCGAAGATCAAATGTCACGAGTTCGAATCCCCTGTCAACACTTCCTTGATCGAGCCGTCGCATCGGGCTTGCCTAGTGCGGTTTATCTCTCCTGTGTAGTTTGTTAGCTACTGCACATGGAGCGAGATTTACCCAGTGCGCACTCGCATGTTCCTACGTAAAAAAAATTTTAGTTATCCAATCCCATTATTTCACATAAACTGTCACATAACTGATATTGATAATGATAAATAACGCATTCTTTTGTAAATCATTATTAGGGGTGTCGAATAAGCTAAGCTGCTCGAGAAGTGAAGGACCTCGCTTACGTGGCTCCTACCAATCTTTTTCTTTTTTTTATATAGAAAATGGGTGGCAACATATATAAATGTTTTATTATATTCTTTTTATGAGATTCTTAAATTTTCGTTTAGACGAAAAGATTGAGAAAATGTTGTGACCGCAACCATATAGGTCTTTGAAGAAGGGCCGGCCTAGAAACGACTCTCTAAAGTGAAAGGGCCGGCTCAAGCGATCTTGCCTACCCTTCCCCGTTATAGGGTTGGCAATTTGACATCTCTACTTATTTATTATTGTATAGGAATTTACAAAAAGCCATTAAGTTCAAGACTTGTGAGAATTTATTTTTATTTTTTATTGTATGATATCCATTTTTATTTTTTATTTGACCTAATCACGAGTCAGGTCATACATCCTAGGGATAGGGTTAACTGCCTCCAAAATATTATTAAAACTTTGCTGTACAATCAGAAAACATTTCACCAGAATTGCACCAGATCACTCACACAAGCGTGGGGTCCGCATATTTTTTTTTCTTTTTAAATACACGGTGAGACCGCATTTGTCTCTTATTTGGTGCAATTCTGATTTTCTTTTTCTGTACAAATACTTTTTTCCATATTATTAAGATAGTGATGATATTTAATTAATTATGTTGGTATTTTCCTTATAAATTTCTGCTAATTATTTGTAATTGAGGATGAGCTGACACCACAAATGATTAAATTCAGAAAACAATTACCATTTTATATGTTTTAAAATGCGCGACACACTTGCTTTCAATTAGTTAGAACATACGATCTTTCATAATATTATTAATCAAACTATATTTCATTAAAAATAAATTTTAGGATTTTGAAAAATAATATTAATATTTATAAGGAAGTATCTATCACGAGTTGTCATTTTAAAGAGAGAGGAATATAAATAAATATTTTAAAATGAATACATCAATTTATTGTTGACTTGAATTAACAACTATATTCACATATATTTATATATCCTTGATAAAATATGTTCATTTCATCTCGTTTACCAACCAGAAATATAGTCATATTTAATTTGATGTATAAAAATTAACAATTTCTTGCGCCATCATATATTATAGAGTTATTCCCTAAGTATGGAGAATAACTCACAGAATTTGTTCAGTGGCAGCATCCTGTGCGTCTGTGTGTGTGTGTGTGTTTTTTTTTTCGAATATGTGTGTGTTGTTCATTTTAAATTTTTGTACCAATTTCATGTAACCGTAGACTTATTCAATATTATATAAGTTTCAACCCTAACAGTAATTATTATAAAGATAAATTGATATTGAATCTGAATTCTTGACATAGTCAAGTCGTGACCCGGTCCACTGTCAATCCACCCACACAAAAAAAGGAAAAAAAAACGAAATTAATTATTTTAGAATGTATTAAGAAAATAATGGATTTAATAAAGCAAAAAGATATGGGCCCGTTTGATAGGAATTAAAATTGAAAAACTAGCCGTTATTGTTAACTTTTATTGGATGAGTGGGGCCCAATAACGACCATATTTTCAATTTTAATTGAATTTTAATCCATACCAAATGGGCCATAGAAAAGTAGTATATATACAATACGTTTATATATTTAAAGGAGAATCTTCGTTTGGTGTCCAAATTGTAAAGTTGTTGTTATTTGTCAAAAGGTTAGCCAACGCACCAAATGTCCAAATTTTCTGCTAAATTTATAAGCCTGCCTTTGATATATTATTTTCTTTGACTAAAACTTTCTCTACACTCCATGCCTAACTTTATGCTTAAGCAATCCTCTCTAAAGGAACAAAATAAAAACGCCTATTGAATTTTTAATATTACTTTTCTTTTTCAAAGTGATGAATTAACAAAGTTAAAATTTCCGTGTGATCTTCGTACTTTTGACGATGTTTTAATTTCATCATTTTCCCCTAAATGAGACTCGAATTCAAGTTATTAATATCATAAGATTTCGCAGATACAACTTGAACTAGGTCTTAATCTCGATGACATTCATGTTAATTATTGAACTTCTTTTTTATTTTTTTCGTTGAGCAGACTTTTGTGCATCCAGTGAATAACGCTTTTTTTTCTTCCCTTCAAAATATTAAAATTGTGGGATCGTCTACCCCTAAAAATCTATCCATCATTCCAACAAAGGTGTACATCAAATTTCAAGTGGTCTAGATTCCAAACTCTCTTGATCAAGACTATGATTATGACTTCATGTTGAGACAGTTGAGCTTGATGTGGGGGCTAACTTCAGGACCGCGGGATTGATAGGGTTTTATCAATTACGATATCCTTATTTGTTTTCTCGATAAAAACGAATGATAATTTTGCTTTCCGTACTCTAAACTGCCCAACTCATCACGACCACCCTTTCTTCTCCAAGTTGTTTAAAAATATTAATTCCATAGTTTTTAAACTTATATAATTTGATTCATCATTCAATTATTGCCAAAGAAAAATATATTCAGATAATTACAAATATTCTGCAATCATGTCCACATGCCAAGTTGTCCATGTTTTGGGCAGGCAAAAAGATTGCGTTACGAAATGCTGTATTACCTAATCCACACAAAATTATAGTTAATGTTCTCTTAACATTATGATTTTTTGGCACGTAAATTATATGTTTTGCCAGCCAACCCATGTGGAGGAAGTACTAAAATTAGTTGAAGTTGCCATGTTCGAATAACTGTCTTAAAAACACAGGCTCATCTTTTATGTGCCCCCCGCCCCCTCCCCCTCCCCCTCAACTTGTTATGTAAATTCAACATACAGCCATGGGCGGACCCAGGGGGTCCTGTTGTGTGTGGGGCGGGGGGCACGTACCCTTGAATTTTTTCTATTTTATTTTTTAAAAATAAATTCGTGTTTGATATCATGGAATCCACAATTGTTTTAACTTTTATTAAAATTTACTAAAAATTTGATTTTAATTTCCATCCAATGGGGACAAAATCACAATAAATTTGAATTTCGATAACATGCTAATTTTAAAAATTCTCCGACGATTATACGTTAATCGAATCTACAAGTTGTTTATGTCATCTCAAAATTCATCTCGAGAACTACATTATGGACATATCGAATAGTCTAAATATATATCGAAAATAGTTAAAAATACGTTAAACGTGAGTTTTAAAGAAAAAAAGTCTAATTCACATTTTTAAAAAAAAATCAATTATTTCATTAATATTTACTATTTTTGCGATACAAACTTCTCAATCTAATTTTCATTATTTTATTAGGAAACTTTATATGAAATATGACATATAATTTTTTCGAAATTTTACATCCGAAAAAGTCATATTCCATGTAAATTTTTTGATGTAAAATTACATGAGGTGTGATTTTTTATGAACGTAAATTTTCGAGTGTAAAATTTCTCCAAATTTCTTTTCAAATTCGATTGTGCCCCCTAACTTTTATGTTCCGCATCCGCCCCTGCATACAGCTAAGGACAAATTGCTTTGCAATATCGTCGACCGGATTTATTTGTTATTTTGTTCAATCTTATATTTAATGTATCAAATATGTCTTTAAAGGGCTCATAGTTACAAGAAGAAAGCTACGAGAATTTCCTTTTTATTTTTAATAGCTCACTAATTGAACGATCTTGCATTGAAGATGAATAATGTTTAAGAGATCTCTCAAAACTGTGGGATGTGAAAATACATCGACATGAGAGCTTTCTGCCTTAGAGAGAAACCCCAACGAGAGCAGTTGTGGACGAAGCGGAAGCGAGATTGTATACACTATAGAGTCGAGTTGGTCCAACCTCTATGTGGCTGAGTTATGGTGGGTTTTGAAAATAAAAATAAAAACAGAAAGAACTCTGAATGAATGCAGAGGAAGGTATGACTTATGCGAAGACAAAGGTTTGATCATGGTATGACACATTCATTCCGTAAAGGGAAATTGTTGTCACGCTTTATTTAGTGGTTGGTAGTTGGGTCATTTCACTCGTGCTTTTCTAGCACTAAAATTATTATATTAACCTTTTCGAAATTTGCATAGTTGGTCCTACCGTTATTGCTTTGAGTAAACTTACCTACGGTGCCTGGCGTCCTCCGGTGCATATTAACTTTGTTGCGTTTGTGTGGTCGGTTTTGCTTCCTCTCTGGCGGTCACTTCCCCCCCGCACCCCACACAATCTCACTTTAAGCTATCATTGTTGAGCAAGTGGGAATTTTCAGAGGAACGGTGTAATGGATAAGAAAAGCTCCGATAAAAGCACTCTGTTGAGCCGACATTAACACCGAAAGACGAAAGTTAAGGGAGCGATAGGATCAAATACCCTAGTAGCCACAATCAATGGATACGACATTGTACGTATTGTCCCATCTGGTACTATAACTAATGCATTAAGTATCTTGCTTGTGGAAAATGAACTCAAAGCAATTGATAGCAGTGGAGAATGTTGTTTAATTCAATCCTACCTTTTAGAAAGGTGAACACTTCAATATGATTGCACAACACCAAAAGAAATCTAAATTTCCTTTAAATTGTTAGATGACTTTTGTGAAAACATATCTCACTTCTAATTTTCTAGAAACCGACCTAACTTGAAAAATAAAATATAACTTCATAAGATGAGAAAGGTAAGAATAAAACAATTTTGGGTAATTAGCACATAACGTTTCCACCTTTCATTGTTATTGTGGAAAACGTCAATACCTTTCATTTTTGGTATTTTCACCATTCATTGTGCAAAATGTTATTTTCATTTATTTTCTCAATTAAAAATTATGAAATGACGAATATACCCCACTCTTTACATAAAATAAAAAGAAAAAGAAAAGACTAATTGCAACCGCAATCCCAATTTATTTTTTATTTTTTAAAAATCACAAATAAGTCACAAACAAATTATTAAAAGAAAAATTAGTACATAATGCCCCTATTTTTCACCGTTATTGTGAAAAACGTCTCTTCCTTTCATATTTTTTTTTGGTCAATTTCACCCCTAATTGCACACTTGGTGGGTGTTTGACACTCATTCTTTTGAAGAATGAGTTTTTGAATAGTGTTTGATGTAAAGAATGTGTGGTTAAAAAGTAAGAAGAATTTTTGGGTTTATGTGTAATATTATTTTATTTGGAGAATGTGTGGTTAAAAATAAATACTGTAGAAAAATGAAAATGAGAATTGGATTAAAAATGGGTGTCAAACAGGNGTGGGTGTTTGACACTCATTCTTTTGAAGAATGAGTTTTTGAATAGTGTTTGATGTAAAGAATGTGTGGTTAAAAAGTAAGAAGAATTTTTGGGTTTATGTGTAATATTATTTTATTTGGAGAATGTGTGGTTAAAAATAAATACTGTAGAAAAATGAAAATGAGAATTGGATTAAAAATGGGTGTCAAACAGGGCCTTGGTTGCACAAACCATCATTTCTATCCAATTTCATTCAACTTCTCAAAAAAAGTCGTGAACTGACGAATATACTCTCATATTTAAATAAAAAAATATTTTTTAATTACTATTTCTTTAATAATTTATGTGGAACTAGTTTGCATTTTTTAATTTTTAAATAAATTTAATTAGGACTCATTTGCTCTTTTAAATTTTTTTTAATAATTTATTGGGGACTTGTTTGCACTATTTAAAAAAATTTGGAACTATGATTACAATTAATTATTTAAATTGGAGGATATATTCATCATTTCACAACTTTTTATTGAGAAATTGGATGAAAATAGATAGTAGAAATAATGGTTTGCGCAATCAATTGTGTAATTAAGGGTGAAAATGTCAAAAAAAAAGTGAAAGGTAAAGACTTTTTCGCAATAATGGTGAAAGATAGGGACATTATGTACTAATTACCCTTTTCATAATTTATTTGTGACTTATTTGCACTTTTTTTAAAAAAAAAATTGGGACTGCGGTTGCAATTAGTTTTTTTTTTATTTAAAGAGAGAGATATATTCGTCATTTCATAGTTTTAAGTGAGAAAATAAGTGAAAATGACTTTTGCGCAATGAAATGTGGAAATAAGGGTGAAAATGTCAAAAAATGAAAGGTAGATATATTTTCCACAATAACAATGAAAGATGAGGACGTTATGTGCTAATTATCCAATAATTTTATTGAAATTGAAGTAGTTAATGGTATTGTGAATTAATTGTTCAATTATAAAATCAATTTTCTTATTTTCTAAAAAAATGATGTTCAATTTGTTACTTGAAAAATAAGTTGAAGCCAAAATGGAAATTTGCCCGATTAAGTAGTTGTCAGTAGATAAATTTTACCTCGAATAATTACATTTAATATAAATCAATATATTAGGATTAGAATTACTCACCTTAACAAGATTTGACATTTTAAGATAAAACTTCAAGTCTTAACAAGATAGGTCATTAAACTTGGAAAAATAATTTGATCAGATTAAAACTAAAAAAAATGAGCACACGAATTTTAAGATCAATCTGTTTAAATCAGTCACCATCTTGAGGGGCATGTTAAATGATAAATTTCACTTCGAATAATTACCAAACTATTGATCAATTTATAAAAAATTGAACTATTTTTCTCAATAGGATTGATCTTTTAATATGAAATCTAAGTATTTGTTCTAGAAAAATTCTTCCTTGCCAGAAAAATTTTCACAGGGGTCTTACAGGCCCCTCACAAGGGGTCGGGCCCCACATGTATTAAAAAAAATAAAATTGTGCGAACCCCATCATGTGTGTGTTGTGTATACAACTTCTGTAAAAAAGATTCTGTACACCAAAAGGGGTTGCTTGTTCTAAAGCAAAACAAAGAGGATTATGCTATACTAACATAATGAGTGTCATAATGTTTCGGCGCCCTCCCAATAGGGGGTCGTCATGTGGCGATTCGGTAAAACATTTGGCCCCCGTTTGACCCACATTATTTTTTTCATTCTCATTCTTCTATTTATTTTCAACCATATATTCTTCAATAAAATAATATTTTTCATCATATCAATAACTTTTCATTCTTTTCAAACCACATATTCCTCATCACATCACTTCAAAAAATGCATTCTCTCATTTTAATATACACCAAACACACTCTTTGTAATTCATTATGACAAAGTAAAATAATCCAAACAAAGATGTAGAGTCGTATATGTATAAAAGATATTGGTTCAATTTTATATTGTGGGTCATGGAGTTTGGCTAAGCTGGCCTGACAACTTTAAACGTCAGGCCGGCCAGCTAGCCAGTCAGCCAGCCTCGTTCATAAGCACCCCTAACCTCTCCGCACCCCCATACCACACATCATTCTGTAAGCAAAAGCAAGAGAGAGAAAAAAAGAAGCTGGAAAAAGAAGCTCTCAATAAAGAGGAGAATTCAAGAAAGAAGAAGGGTTTTCCGTGCTACCCTTGCAGAAAAATGACTCAAACTCAGAGGACACTAGAGAGCCAACTCTCTCTCACACAATCTGGCCAGATTTCTGGAAGTCTGAGTTTCAATGGAACCTTAACAAAAGAAGACGAAGAGATGACCAAATCTGCACTTTCCACTTTTAGGGCTAAGGAGGAGGAGATTGAGAAGAAGAAGCTTGAGGTCAAAGAGAGAGTTCAAGCACAGTTGGGCCGTATTGAAGAAGAAACTAAGCGTTTGGCCACCATCCGTGAGGTAAAAAAAAACAAACCCTTAATTTTTTTTATATGTTTCTTATGATAATTATTAATTTTTTCCAAAATTAAGAGTGGAATTTTTGGACAAGAAAATTCATTTTGTTTGTGGGTATTTCATAATTTTTCATGCGTTCCCAACAATTTTAGTTGTTAAACTTCATATGCTTTACTAATTAGTTTTGAGATTCAGGTCGGAGAATGAAATTTGAGTTTATCCATTGAAGTAAAACCTTGATTTCAAAATTTCTGACAGCGTCTTAGGAGAAAAAGGTTTTCGTCCCAAAATAATCAAGGGGACATTTTTGCTGTTGCAGGATTTATTATTCAATTCTCGGGTTTCTTGTTAGTTATGGAGTTTTAATTTCTCACCTTACAAGCTAGTTAATTCAACCCTTAAAATTAGCCATTTTCTGGTTTTATGGTCTTGTATTTTTATATAAATCTGAGATTGTCTTTGAATTGGGCGAAGTACCTGAAATGAATCACCTGATATATGTTTTTAATAATTAGATGGAAAATTAACTGTTGCCCTTACTCACTTTCTTGAATGAACTGTAAATTAATGACCAGGAACTAGAGGGGCTAGCAGATCCTATGAAGAAAGAAGTTGCTGTTGTTAGGAAAAAAATTGATACAGTGAACAAGGAATTAAAACCACTGGGACAGACTTGCCAGAAGAAGGTATAATATCCACCACTACTTTCAAGAAATCCAACAAATATGCTCACATTTATGTTGTTTTGTGACAATTTAATTTGTGTACTTCATTTATTGGCTGAGTAAATTCGACATAAACCATCTAATTTTCGGAACTCAATGCAATTGTAACAGGAAAAAGAGTACAAAGAAGCTCTTGAGGCTTTCAATGATAAGAACAAGGAAAAAGTGCAGCTGATTACAAGATTGATGGAGGTGAGCGGAATCTAAAAATTGTTAGCAATTTTAAACTGTATTCTTTTCAGGTTCTTGAACAATTATTCTTACTACTGCTGGTTTGAATTTGAGGATATGCAGCTTGTTAGCGAAAGTGAGAAATTGAGGATGAAGAAGTTGGAGGAGCTGAGCAAGAACATAGAGACGGTAAACATATCCTAATTTTCACAACTAGTTAGATTCGTGTGATGTATGTAAGCATGAAATTTCTATTTATATGTGTTGTTTTTTGTGGGTTTGGTTGTATTCTATGGTTTTTCTTGTTTGTTCGTTTAGTTTTCGAAGGAAGGTTTCTAATTTTAGGAAGACGAATTTCCACTATAAACAGATTTGTAACTAAAACAGGTCTCGACTACGAATTCTTCTAATCCAGTGTTCCTTTTCCTTGTATTTTTCGAGGTGCCCTGTCTCATGTTTTGTTGAGGAAGCATTCCTCAGATTGATTTATTGACATTTCCTAGTTGTATTCCTCTTCACCATAAGCCCGAATCCATTGTTTGTATAAAGCGTTCTACTACCATAGGATTTTCATCGCACAATTCGTGTTTTTAGAAAGCGCACAGATGTAGTTGTTAAATTCTGGACTGTTGGCCTTTGGTCGATACTTGCTATAAGATCCCATGATTAGCGCAAGTAGATTTGTGGAAAACACATCCGTCATATGTTGTTGGATACTTTGTTTAGGAGGAAAAGAACGTCTCTATGCTATAACGCACAATGAAATTACACTAATCGGGTTACATTTCTATATGATGAATGTAGTGTATATCTGTCTACTTCTAATTTAAACCTCGTTAGTGTAAGCTCAAGAACAATAAAGCACAGACAAGTTAATCCAGTGCCATTATTTAGTGAACTTCGACATTGAAATCTAAATTTGCACGCTCATATCATACTTGTTTTGAATATGAATCAAATGATTTAAGGATAAAGAAAAGGCAACCGATTTAACAGTACAACTACCTGCAATTATTTGTTTCTTCTTTTTGAATTTGAATAACCAAGACAAAGTAGTTGTTGACTTGGGATTTATTGAAGAAGACGACAAGACAGCTAAAACATTTTGTGTTGGTTCTTGGGCTTATGCTCCAAAGAGACCAAAACTATGATCTATTTCCTTGACGCACAAAATAAAAGAGGTCAGTTGCTACGTTAACAGCGAGTGTAAAGCTTAATTTATAGTGTCTTGACTAGTGAATTGTGATATGTATTTCGTGGGGGCAATCTTCTATTAGGTTACTGTAGGATGTAGCAGTGAACCAACATAATAGCAAAGAAAGATTTACAAAAATGCTGCTATGCCACGCCTGTAAAAGCCTGGGCAGAGATGAGCTCTCACATGGGATCTACCTCGTTAAAAAAAAACCCCAAAAAACCCATTAGGCCCCAGTTTGTGATAGGACCTTTACCAGGTCGGGCAAAATGGGCCTGACATCCCAGCATTGCTTAAAGATTTATATAGTCGATATTAATAACACTGGGTGGTATCACATCACCAAGAAAATTCTTATTTCGATTTTTTTTGGTGACCATTTTCTCGATCATGGTTGTGGCAATTTACATGACCATTGTTATAGCTGCGGCCCTGATTCACGGCCGCCTCTTGCCTTGAAAGGATTCACACGTGGCCGCCTACTTTCCCAAAATTAGAGATCTTCTGCTTAGAGCATCTCTAAGGGACTTTTTAAACATAAGATACTCTTTATTTTAAAGAGTTAACCTTTAACATTATGCTCCAAGAAATTCTTTAAATTAATATTTTAATTTAGAGAGTGTTTTGCGCTCACACTCTATAATTAAATACATTCAAATTGTTTCAGTTTTCAATGTAAGAAAACAATAAAATAATCTAAATAAAAGTTATTTAAAATAAAAGATAAAAGAAAAAATAGTAAATATTTTTTGGGAGTAGTAAAATTAAGTGTTAAATATAAAGAGTTTGTTGGAATATTTCAAAATTTTCACTCTCTAAATTTATATATACTCTTTAAATGATATAATATGCTCTTTAAAAATATAGTTTCTTGGAGATGCTCTTATCGCTCATCAAAGCGCTATACTATAGTCAAATGAAAACATTTGACATACGATTAAAGCTATTTGTTATCATAATGATGGAATATCGATGATATGAAAATTTAATATTTCTCACATTATTCTCGTAAAAATTGAACCGCCCAATTCCATTATTTAACATAAATTGTCACGTTACTGATATTTCATCATCGTAATGATAAATAATATTATTTTTGACATATTGTAGTCAAGTCGTTTAACATGAGTAGAGTAGGATTGAGATATATATAAGAATGATATTTTTTCTGTGAAATATGAAAATGTGAGGGCCAATACGTACTTGTAAAAGCAGAAAATTAACGAATATATACATTTTTGCATCAGATCCTTTTAGCTATTAAATAAATTCAAAATTGACATCATAGTGGAATATTATTTATCTACTAAAAAATCATGCTAATTATAAAAACAATCGAATAATCGAGCATTTACAAATTAAATTTTGGGCTGGAACTGGAGGCCCAAATCCCAATTTATATTTGGGTGGGCTTTTGAAGTTCGGTGACTTTCCAGGAAGGCCTACTTTATATGGATAATTCTAGTCCTATCGAAAATGGTGCATC
>CAIGRQ010155750.1:1241-14701 GCA_903798375.1 Fraxinus sp. D2006-0159
AAAAAAAAAAAAAAAAAAAAAAGAGCGTTTCGAGCACTACCTTAACCAATCTTCTTTTCGTTGCTTGGTCCAGAAATATAAATTCAGAGGTTGAAAAAATTATATCACAATTTGTTGACTTCGTTAATTGAAAAATAGATAGTGAATTGAATTTAAATGACAGAATGTGAAATATATTCGTTAAAGTAAGTTATGATGAACAATGAATCGTGCCTATATATTTCACAGGCGCTTGAAAACTATCAGGCAATCGAATTAACACACTTGTATGAACGGTAGAATATAAGAAAAGAAATGAAACAAATATACACATACTGAAGCGATAATCAACCTAGAGGATAGACAAGTAAGAAAAGTATCCTTGAAATGGACTGATGATCTACCAGATTCCTCTTTGTCCAGAAGTGAAAGATTTTCATCAGACCTGATGAAGAAATAGATTAAAAAAATGAATATGTCTAGAAAATGATATAGTTTACAGCTCTGATATCATATGAAAATGGTTAAAATGAAAATGAGAAGAATATATTTTGTGACCTGTATCTATATTTCACTCGATTGCCTTGTATTTATAGGAAAATTTAGATATGCATAATAATAGAAAATTAATAACTCTATCTAACCAAATAAAAACTAAAAGATTAAAATTTAGATATACACAAAGATAGGAAATTGATAGCTCTATTATAGTAACTAAAAATCTAAAAGATATGATATTATTTTCGTCTAATATATACCAAAAGGTTGGGGTAGATTTATTACATTTTGCAAACTTTAGGGATGAAAACTACATTTTTTTTCTTTTTTATAATTTCTTCTTTATTCATTTATATATGTTTTTGCATTTGAGTTTAAAGGTGATTCACCCTATTTAGCCTAAATTCATGGCCATCTTGAACAAAAATTGTAATTATAAATTACTTGAGTCTACAAGATACAATAACTTCAAAAAGATGAAGTACAAATTATAGAGTATGATTAAGGACAACAACTATATATTTTTTCTAAAGGAAAATGTTCAGAAGTATCCTTGTTTATGATGTAAAGAAAATTCAATTTTGAAGGTGTACAACCAACACTTCGTGTTGCAATTACTTTGTACTATTTAACTATTTGAAGTCCGTTCTTTACATCTTCTTCTCTTGTATTTGCAATACTATATTTACTTAATAATTCCTACCATTAGTCAATTGTACAATTTTCAAATTTTCGAAATTCAAAATTTAAAATATTTTTCGTAATTTCAATTTTCAACTAGACAAAACCTACTTGATAGATTTGTAGAAACTTCATACATGTTTTTGAAATTTGCAACAATAAAACGAGCCTCAGGATCATAATTACATAATGTAGACATCATCATAGGTTAAATCTTAGTTAACTATTAAATAAAGTTATTTCTAACTTTTGTATAGATAAACTCCTATAAAAACTTTGAATTTAAGTCAAATGAAAAGTTTTTTTTTTAAAAAAAATTAATTAATTAATAAGTTAAAGTCAAATGAAAGACTTTAGAAAAAAGGAAAAGAATAAAAAAAAACTAATAAAAAGCTCCTAAGAAAGACGAAAGAGAGAGAAAAAACTCGATCGTTTAGAAATTGAAAAAGAAAAGCATCTAGGCGCAATGTGAAGCATTTTGCTCAAGCTTCGAGCCTAACTGAGCTTTTTCAAACACTGTTTACAACAATTGATTATAGATCTTCTTGTGCATAATTTTCTTAATCGCTATTCCTTAAATTTTGATCATTTTTTTTCCATACTTTGTGATTAGTGATTCATCATACTTGTCTCTCCAACCTTGTAATATATCGAATTATTTATCAAAGTTTTAAAATGCATGACAATGTGTTTCAATCGAGTATCAAGCAATACAAGCATCTCCGTGCCTAATAAATACACAAAATAATGCATTCTTTGAAGTTTATACATATTTTTCAAAAAAATAAAAATAAAAAGTAAAAATGATTAAAGTCATAAACACTACAACTACTTGAACTTTATACATATTTTTCAAAATTTCAACAAAAACATATTGTTTAGAATCACGTACACTACAATTACTTGGTAATCAATTTCTATAAATTGCTGCATATAATTCATGGGTTGGGTGATTTGGACTAATTTGATGTTTGTTGGGATTAATTTTTATTTTTAAGTTACAAAAATGGGATGGTTTTGTTAGGCTAATGTTGGGTTTTGATACCCAATGAATATCGGACTATAATGTAAACATTGGATTATATTGTTACCAACAACCAAATCCAAATGTTTGCCTCAAAAAAAATGTAAGCCGTTGGAAGCAACTTAAAGAATAATGTTGCGCATGATCCATATATATTACATCTTGCAAAAATGTGGCTACCTACCTACTGAAAATCGTGTGCCATTGGAGAATAAAAACATGCTACTTTTGTGTTCCAAAACTAGTTATTAACTTTGTGTTATTGGTCTCCTCTTGTGCCTTCTTCTTTCGTTGTTTTTCCCATGCCTTTGTGGATGAGATTGAGAAGCAACCGAGGTAAATATTGGTTGTCGGTTGGAGCCGTTTGGATTAATTGTTTGGTAGAGAAAAGTAACGTGGAACTAAGCCTTAAAAACACCATTTTCACGATCCTTAGTGCGAGCTTTCACAACAATTGGTATCAGAGCTTCAAAATGATGGATTTGGCTCAAAAAACTTACCAAAAATCAACCTAAAAACTGGCAAAATTGAAGTAGAAAAAAAATCTGAAAAACTATCCGAAACTATGAAAAAAATCGAGTTTGTTTTCTCGCTTTTCGAAAGATCACTCACTTGTTGAACAAACGGAGACCACTTGTTTGACGTGTAGGCAGAGGTAGTCCGACGGTCAGGCGGGTGTCACCGACGACGACGGCAAGTGGCAACCATGAACAGAGGGTCCAAGCAGCACGTGAGGGCGCGTTGACGAGAATTTCAAGGAGATCTCTTAAGATAGTTTGTTTCTAACATTGTTTCAGATTATACAACAAAGTCTGGATGATTTTGTTCCTCGAACGTTTGGGATTGATCGTGGTTGACTGATTTTTGCAATTGCTGGAGATTTTAGGACGAAGACTGGTGACCTTAAAGTGGAAAATTCACATATCTCATTATTTACGGATTCGGATTGGTCCGCTTCAGCATATTGGCTTATCCTAATTTAAATTTCAACATGGGAGCATCATCGTGTGGGGTGACTTTAGGATTGGGATTACCATGTGAGATAACCTTTGCTTGTATTAGAAATTTTAGAATTATTTGCTTCGTTAGAAGTGTTGAATTTGATTGCAAGTTGGTAATTGATTTTGTGCATTAATTGTCATTTAGTTACTGCGTGAGACTGCATTGCGTGAGTATTTGAATTTTTTATCGACATACCTTCGTGTTGCATTAATTATTCTGTTAGAACACATATACTTGAACTGTTTGAACATTCCATTGATATTGAGATCTTAAGTCTCACGAAACCCTGGAATCTAGAATGGTGTATACTGCGACTTTATGATTACTTTTTGTGACCTATTTCTGTACTTTGGTTGTTCTATTTTTTTAAAATATCTTTACATTTCGAAGTTGAAGTTTTCAATGGAAAATGAGATTTTTCTATTAGTAACAAAAGATGAAAGAGATTTTAGTTCAACAAAAAGTTTCAAAAGCCACAGATGGCAGATTTTCTGCAAATTTGACAAAAACACTAAAAGAACAATATGATGAATTTGCTTACAATTTAATTATTATACATCTATGGATAATATTTTGAGAAAAGTTGAAAAAGAAAAGTTGAAAAATTTGATTCTACGAAAGAATTTTGGCAAACGTTGGAGGACTTATATTTGCTTAAGTGTACTCCAAATAAATTGTACTTTCCTGAAAGATTTTTCAATTTTAAAATGGATTATCCAAAGGATCTTGATAGAAAATGGATATTTTTAAAAAGAGTTCAAGATATCGTTAATTGTGATGAGAAGATGTCTGAAATATATAAAGCTATTATCTTGTTTAATTCAGTGTTTGATTCATATAGAAAAATTAAGGATGCAATTAAGTATGCTAGGGACACCTTAACATCGCGAGATTGTCATAGATTCCTTTAAGAGTAAGGAGGTTTAAGGCTGAAAAATAGGAGTGGTGAGTTACATATGATGAGGAGTATAATGAAGTTTAAGCAGATGAATTTGGCTAGAGCTCAAGACAGCAGTGATTCGAATAGCGACTCTAGTAATGCGGGTGGTAAGAAGAAGGACATGGATTGGGATAAATCCGATGGTAAGCAGTGTTACAAATGTGGTAGGTCTAGATACTTGGTGAGGGATTGTCCCAAGAAGAATGATAAGCAGAATGGTAAGATGACATGTGAGGCAAATGTGGCTATAAGGTCGAGTGATAACCCTAGCGAGGTTTATTGATAGTGAACATAGGTACTACATGTGCTTCCGTGTGTAATCCTTCTAGATGTACGTGATTGCTTAATTCTGTTGCATGATCATATGTTGCTTTTCAATGCGCTTGATATGTAAATTAGCATGAATTTTAGAGCTATTTGATTACTTGGTGTAATTGTTTACATGCATAGTAGGTTGGGATGCATTAACAGTTTGTGTAATGTATGTCTATTGGTGATGTGGAATATAGATACCTAGGGATATATTAGTGGTATGTATTGGGGATGTAGAGTGTGACATTTGGATCATGAGTGGAGATGTGATTAAATGTTGGAATCCTTTATCTATAAAGACTCTGATCAGGTAAAGTGTGAGAGACACATTTCTATTACTTCTGTTAGGTGGAGACAAATTATCCACTTAGGTTAGAAGAAGTGTTATGGTGATAGAGAGTTATCCCATGGACTTAGGATCTATTGTGATTTACCAGTTAGACATGGGGTTGAGTGATCAGTCTAATGAGCATAGTGGGCGATAGGAAGATATATGTGTTCTTGAGGTGTGAGCAATATGGAATGAGATATGTTAAGTGTGGTGAGATCTTTTTATGGGGTTATTTATGCATTTGTTGTATATGTGTTGCCCATGTGCTTGATTAACTTAGTGTTAATTTGTTGTTCTATGTTTTTTGTAAAAAGATATGTGTGTTATCCTATGTTATATCTTCATCGCATGATTATTTGTTCTTGATTTTTCAATGTGATTAATGCTTCTACTTGGGTATTTGTTTGTGACCTTAGCCCTGGTGAGTACATGGAGTGGTATGGAAAGTGTTTTGGGTCCGAAGCACGAGGTAAGGTCTGTAGTTCCAATTTTATTGGTTAACTAGATTATGCAAGCATTAAATTTTTTGTTTGATTGCTTGCAGGTTGATTGGATATCAAGGTGGAGATTTGTAAAGTTTTGATACCTAATGAATCTCAGGGCTATAATGTAAACATTAGATTAAATTGTTATCAACGATCAAATTCAAAGGCTCAACTTGAAAACAACGAGGTCCGTTGGAGATATTGCTCATGACCCATATATATCATGTCTTGAAAGACTTTGAAACTTGACCCATTTAACCATTTTATTGGTCTAACTAAAGTCAAACATAACCTTGTATATGTTGTTTTCTGCGTTAGTGTGTGTTTTGGGTGAGAAAGAAGAGGAAAAAGTGACTCCTACCTGCTGAAAATCGTGTGCCATTGGAGAATAAAAACATGCCACCTTTTTGTTCAAAAAACAATGATTAACTTTGTGTTATTGGTCTCCTATTGTGCCTTCTTCTTCCGGTGTTTTACCATGCCTTTGTGGCTACCAAATCAACACCATAATATTGTCCTTTGTGGGTGAGATTGAGAAGTAACTGATGTGAATATATTGGTTGTATGTTTGAGCCGTTTGGATTAGTTGTTTGGTAGAGAAAGGTAACGTAAAACTGAACCCGAAAAATATTATTTTGAAGATCCTTGGAGCAAACTTCCGCGACAGCTAATTTGAACACAATTTCTAACACAAATACATTTGCATTTTGAAGTACAAGCAGATATATGTGCTCAAAGAAATGAATTGATCGCATTATCATGTGTATACCCCATATGCATGATGTTTCAAAAGTGTCCCGAAATATGGATGCCCATATTTTAGAACACTAATATTGTGCATGAGTCTGTAAAGTACTTGACAAGAATTTAGATGTATTAAATAGTATTCTATGTCACTAACTAACTAAAATTAGATGATGCAAATTACAAAATCACCACATGCTATAACTTATAAGCACGTCCATAAGTAATCAATCAATGTCATGTTAGAATAATTAATTGGATTTTGCACTTGTATAGCAAAAAATAATATAAGCGGTTACCGAAAGTAATGCGAGGGAAAATATTATATGAAAAAGTTAATTGTATTTTAAACCTAATTAATTAAATCAATAGTGGATTAATAAAGACAAAACAAGATAGATGACAAGAATTTTTTTTATGGTGTACCCTATGTTAGATTAACATTTCATTTCCGTGTAGCAACAGTATTATTGTTTTTTGGATTTTTTTTCTAATTAGGTTGGTCCATTTGTTTTCTATGATTGCTAGATGGTGACTTTGGGATAAGGTCACAGAAAATCTTTGACATATAAAAATTATCTTTATCTAGTAGATGGAAATAATGAAGGGGGAGATAATTTCCACGAGTTGATGACGTGCGTTTAGGATTGTTAAATGAGGCGAGATCCTAAGCTCGACTCGCTCAATCGAAGTGTGACTGAGTTCAATAGACTTGAGTTTCTAGTTTAAGTATTGAAGGAACTATGTCACGATGAACTATTTATCTCTTGACGCTTGTTAGTATGAAAGACTAAAAGAACTTTCAAAAAGTGTTAATATGAACAATACAAACTCTTTTTAATAGTTAATGACTCATTAACCTTTATAGTTGCCACTACCCAGCTCAAGACAGATAAAAGTATTCTACAAATACTAAACATCTATCATAGTTCTTTTTTTATATATTTCTAATTCGATTATTCATAGGGTTGTATATAGGGGTAGAAAGTAGGACAAAAAAAATATTTGCACTAAGCTAATATATGAGGAAATGGTGGTAGATGGCTGATTGACCCGACCACTTTTCCACAAAGGTCTTTGACCAGATTTGAGTAAAAAAAAAATATCACAATACCCATTTTACCCCTATTTTGAACGTTGAAATTTTGAAAAATCTTATAAATTTGAAAATTTCTCCTACCATAAATCGATTCTTCAAGGTTTCTTCGTCATCTCCAACTCCATTCTTCAAGGTTTTCTCATCCATCCCCATCTCCATATTTAAGGTTTCTCCATTTTATTTGGTTAAATTTTAAATTTTTTACTTATAATATTGATGGATAATATGTTTTAGCTTTAATGTTCAAAATTTAAACAATTTTTTTCTTTATTACGTTGAAAAAATCCAGATCTGTGAAAAAGTCATAACAAATCTATAATCTGTTAAGGGGGTCTCGAGGTTTTGGGTGGGGGTCTAGATGGTCTGTTTTTAGACAGTAGTGGACGCAGAATTTAAAGTTAGGGGTGCACAATCGAACTTGCAAAAAAAGTTGGGCGAGATTTTACAATCAAAAATTTACGTTCAAAAAAATATACTCCTTTTAATTTTGCATCCGAGAATTTACGTGGGATATAACTTTTTCAAATGTAAAATTTCGAAAAAAAATTTATATCATATTCCATATTAAATTTTCTAATAAAATGATGAAAATTAAATTGAGGAATTTGTATCGCAAAAATAATAAATGTTAATGTAATAATTGAATTTTTTTTAAAAAAAAATGCGAGACGCTTTTTTGTTTAAGATTCATGTTTAACGCATCTTTAACTATTTTCGATATCTTTTTGGACTATTCGATATGCCTATAATATAGTTCTCGAAATAAGTTTTGAGGTCACATAAGCAATTTGTAGATTCGATTAACGTACAATCGTCGGAGAATTTTTAGAGTTAACATTTTATCAAAATTTTCGAAATACTAATTTTGAACGACCTACTTTGACAAGTCATAACATTTGCTACGATAGATCGTTTCGTACACCATTAACAACGTAGAAAACAGACAATAAGCACTTCAAAATGACATTAAAAATGTAATATTTCGATTTCGTTTCATATCTCATAATAACTTCGAAAATTAAAACAAAAACATAGAAAGTTTAATTGTTAAAAAAGTGAGCAAAGTTGGGGGGTCACGTGACCTCCTAGCCACCCCATGTTTCTAGACCTTGCAGACCCCTTCTGGATGGTCTGTTTCGAACCTTGTTTGGGGGGTTGAAAAATAGACCACCCAGTCAGACTCCCTAGAACTCGCTGCGAGGTCTGTAAATAGACCATTTGAAATGAATGATATTTTTGTCTTTTAGCCTATGTTTGAGTCATATTAAAATTTTCATTTTCATTCTTATACTTATTTTCAACCACACATTTTTAATAAAATAATATTTTTCATCACATCAATAATTTTCTTTCTTTTTCAACCACAAATTCACCATCAATCTACTATTCCAAAATATATCATTCTAAAATAATGTGGCTCAAACACACCCATAATGTTAAAAAGGCAATTGCGTGAATAATTAATAAGTTAGATTTATGTGCTCACCAAAAGGTTTGACATGGCCATTTCAAAAACACAGTTGCTAATAGGAGTTATACTACATATACAAAGTTATATTATAAAGTTGGTTGACAAAATAATATCTACACCAATTATCTTAAAAACAAAATTTTAAATCATTTGAAACTAATGGTTTGAATTTTGTCAATACACTTTGTAACCCAATTTTTATAACTCAATTTTGTGTAAATAACTTTATCGTGTTAGTATATATATGGAAAAGAAATCCATATAAAAAAGTCATATTTATCATCATTTTGACACTATAAAAAAGTACCTACAACCAGTAGGCCAAACTCTACAACCCAATGTATAATTGCCACGTGTAGAACCCACTATACAAAGTTACCACACCTGCCAGTCACTAACCTTGTTAATACCTTACGTGTCAGCTTTCTACTGGTCTGTATAGATAAAGTTGCATTTGAAGGGCTGTAACTGTAAGCAAAGAGTTAGAGAGATAGACTCAAATTGATCGAGAGAGAGAGAGAGCCAAAGCCTAGGCCTTTATATGCACATTTGTTGTCCATGCCATTTGCAAGACTGAAAAAAAAAAAAAAAAACACTTGAAAATTTGTGTTGATTAGCATTTTTCATCTCATTTTCTTTGATTTTCCCCCTTTTTTCTTGACACCCCTCTTCTTGGATCCCATTCTGTAATTATCTGTCTTTCAAAATTTGATCAAATTTTTCAGGGTTTGATTTTGTTGAAAAAAAATTCACATCAGAAACAAATCCCAGAAGACCGGTTTGTTCTTGAAAGCCAGGTGATTCTGAATAAAGATCACTATAAGCTTAATTTCTCTGTTCTTTTGTTAATACAGTAAAAGATTTTTGTTTGATCAAAACAACTAAAAGGGTTTTCTTTTCTATCCCTTTTGGGTTGATTTAGGGTTCTTTGATTAATTTAGATTAATAGATTCAAGGGTATCAAAAGGGGTGTTTATTTGAAGCCTCTTTGATTCTTTGATTGTGCAGGAAGCTTGCTATTTTTCAGATTTGTTTCATTTTCTTGTATAAATTTGAGAAAATATCAGGCAGCAGCTATAGATACAGATACATACAATTCTAGTGGCAGTCATATTTTCTCATCAGATCTGTTAAGTGAGGAGTTTAATCAAGTACTCGATCCTTTTATGGAAAGTGCTTCACCAAATCCCTCAATTTCTTCTACTTGTTCTTCTTACTTTTACCCTTTTGGATCTTCTTGTTCTTCAATCTGTTCCGAGTCCAATTTGACTCCTGATTTTGTCTCCATCCCGTCCAAACCCCAGATGTTTTCTCCAGTTCTTTCTACTTTTGACCAAAAGGGTGATCTTAATCACCTCACACCATCACAGTTTATGCAATTCCAGGCTCAATTCCAATTCGAACAGCGGCAATTGATGCCTCAGGGCAACTCATTTATGCGGTTTCTTAGCCCAAAACCTGCCTCTATGAAGAAAGCTGTGATTCCCATGAAGGCTGCAAAGCTTTACCGGGGAGTAAGACAGAGGCATTGGGGCAAATGGGTAGCTGAAATTAGACTTCCGAGGAATCGAACCCGGCTGTGGCTTGGAACTTTTGACACGTCTGAAGAGGCTGCCTTGGCTTATGATAAGGCTGCATATAAACTGAGAGGAGAGTCTGCGAGGCTCAATTTTCCTAATCTTAGGCATCAGTTATGTGGATTCAAGTTGCTGCATTCCTCTGTTGATGCAAGACTTCAAGCCATTTGTGAGAACTTGGCTAATTCACCAAAACAGGGGAAGAATCCAGGGAAAGCCCGTTCTGTTTCGAATCAAAAGAATAAAATTTTAAAACAAACAGCCAACCAGAAGACGAAAAATGTCTTGAATGAACCATTGAATGGAGGCTTTGGGGTTGAGGCGGCTTCATCACCATCGTTCCCAGTGGATGAAGGGTCAGCATCACCTGAATCCGATATCACCTTTCTGGATTTCTTCGAGCCATCATTTGATGAATTTGATAACTTTATGTTGCAGAAGCACCCTTCGGTGGAGATAGACTGGGCAGCCTTATAAAATAGTACTTATGTTTTAATTATTTTCTTTAGTTTGCTTGGTTTTTATGTGAAATTTGGTCTTAGTTTGGTGTTAATTGAGGCCTTCGCAATGGAGTTTTTGACATGTGCAAAGGCCCTTCAGGGTGTGGAATAGTTTGTTATAATGTATAGTCGAAAATCTCTTCATCTTGATCAGCTGGTGCTTTTTATTTCCAGCCTGATGAGAGGAGACATTGTGCATTTCTTGAATGTAATTGAAGTCTATGAATGTATTTCAGTTTCTGTGTATAATAAATCATGGTGTGTTTTGTTGTAGCTCCGAATTTTTAGTGTTCTTGCAGCAAATCTCAGTGTTATCTATTTACGAAAATTTTGCATGCAAAAAAATGAATCTGGTCTTCACCCGAGCATAGATGATGCCGTTCAACGAGTTTGATAAAATGATAAATCAACGAAATTAGAACTCTGAATCCTTAAGTTTGATCGAATGTGAATAATATACAGTGCTAACATGTCATCTGGCAAGTAGAATATATTGTTCTCCCCTGTGCTATTTTGTGATTACAGTAAATTATTCTCTCTACCTGGTTATAGACCATTGAGTTCCAGCAAATTCAAAACAAGAGCCTATCAGTTGATGAGTTAAAGAAATTGGCCATTTTTGCATCATCATATGAACTTGTATATAACAGTTAATTCACTGAGAAAAGGAAAAGCAAAATATACCATGGAAATTATTTGATTAAAGCAATGCCCCATAGATCTTATATCCATCTATATGAATATGCCGAATGATATACGAAATGGTACTTCAAATTTGGAACGATCACGAAGAAATTATCGATGCTTCTTTATCTTTTGAGTTGTATCGTTGGATCAGTCGCTTAAGATCATTGGTCTCTACACAAACCCAATGAAAAATGGGATCGCTTCTTATGAATTCGTTCAAAATGATTCAAATATAGTTCATGGCTCATTAGAAGTAGAAGGTAGTCGACAAAATTCACTTTGCTTCTTAAGCCCTCATGCAATGAAAATATACCATAGAAAGTTGGAATCTTGGTCTAACACGATAACCTGCTTGATTTAAGTAGTGCTGCAAGTCAAAGCCCAACACCATAACCAAGTTCGCATCTCTAGCTCGGTCCACAATCTCGAACAAGACCTGGCTGCCAAGCATAGGCTATCCGAAGTCAGCAACATACCTCGACTATCGCTAATAAAGGTTGAACTATAGATGTCAATGATTGAAGAATCACGGTAACCCTTACGACAAGACACCCGAGGTCGAATTAGAGAGTTCAGTCAACTATAGATGGTTGTTTGCGCATTTTACAATATATTCTTTAAATAAGTACGATTATATGATAACCAAACACACTACACAAGAGGTGTAACCTTTTAAGTTTCCCAAGAGCCAAGAAAATGCCTAAATTGTCATTCTAATGGGACATTTGCCCCTGAAGAAAAGATTAAAACTATTGTTTTGTATTGATATTATAAATGTTATCTGCTCAATTTTGTTTCATTTGGATTGTCAATGCTTTCTCTCTGATGTCAATCAAATGTATCAGGTCATAATTTGATCAATTGGCTCTAGGTTTACTGTTTAATTTATTGTAAAGGTTCAAATGACTTCATTCAAGTATTAAAAAAGGGATTATGACACTTCACTTAAATTATAAACAAGCAATTTTTTTTCTTTATTTATAAAATTAAATTCAAAGTGATTTTAGAGAGCGGTAAACATTCTATATTTGAGTCTCATAACTATTCATTTATGAAAAAACTAGATGTGAAACCTTTGGTGAAAAAGACATGGTATGCAAATAAGGAGTGAGTCGAACATAAAATATAAATAGATTTTTTTTTCAATTTCGTAAGGACATTCTTTGTAAGTACACTGGATTAGAAGAATATTAATGACAATAAGATTAGAATTACTTTAGGACGAAGTAACTTTTTTACTTAAAATAAGTAGTTGTTCAAGTAACAATGGATGTAACTTTATTTTTTCGGGTTCTCTCTTGAATACTAGAATATGGAGGTTAGCATTCCACCCCAAAAGGTCTTAACCANAAGATTAGAATTACTTTAGGACGAAGTAACTTTTTTACTTAAAATAAGTAGTTGTTCAAGTAACAATGGATGTAACTTTATTTTTTCGGGTTCTCTCTTGAATACTAGAATATGGAGCCCAAAAAGTCTTAACCAATTCAATATTCTTATTCTTTCTTCTCAGCAAGCAAAGACAAATTCACATTGCCAAAATATGAGGAGAAAGTAACTCTGAAAAGGCCTTTATGGCCACGAAGAATACTTCAAAGATGAGCAATGTCATGTACTTTACCTTCTCTGTGCCACTTACTAGATTCTGTATTAAGAAAAAAAAAATAGAGTTTCTTTTTACCTTGAGTAGTGGACCTTCTTTTTATACCAAGAAAAGTGTACAATTTGAGGCTAAAGGGGGGTGAATGAATGAAAATTAAGCATCTTAATGGCTTGTTTAATATAAACTATACGATACGAGACATGCAGCTCTCTATAAGAGATGTAAAGTCTATCCGTTTATTTTGGGCAACGTGGACATGCAGCTCTCCATAAGATCCTCGTGGCTCTATGCGAAAATGTAATAGTAAAGAAGGCTCCACAGTCCACACAAGGTGGGATGTGTAACAATAAAGAAGCTTAGGCCCTATTTGATAACCAAAATTTTCTTTGGAAGTTGGAATTTTTTTTTATTTTTATTTTTTTCATTTTCCACCTTTTGCACCGTTTGATAGCAAAAATTTTACCCGAAAAATGTTTTTCTCCATCTCTCCTCGCGCGCTTCATTTCCATGTTGTGGAGGAATTGCTT
>CAIGRQ010155821.1:0-13013 GCA_903798375.1 Fraxinus sp. D2006-0159
TTTTCACTTTATTAAAAATTAACCGATTTGAGGGTGCCTGTTTATATTCCCCATCACTGAAATCCAAGACACTCGAGAAGAGAAGCAGAGGAGTGGGAAGATTGGTGCCTCTCCCTCTCTCCTCTCTTTCTCCATATCCATTTCTACCTGAAAATACACAAAAACGTCGAGTCAAGAGAAACCTGCCAATAAATTTTCACTCTTTTTGTCTCTTGAATCGCTGTGGGTGTGTAGAAATGGCTGAATTTCGAGGGAAAAAGAAGAGATTGTCGATAAATCTTTCATTTCTTACACTCACTGATCATTCAAAACCAAACAGGGCCAACAAATCTGTCAAGATATTTCAGGAGCCATGTGGTGTTGTTGGGCTTGGCATTCTTGCAGCTTTGAATGATCGAAATCTAGAACCAATCTTTATGAATTGTAGAAGAGATGCAGTTGTTGCAATTTCCCCCAAATCCTGGACGAACCCTACTCCAGTTTTGAGTAACAAAAACGTCAGTGATAACAAAAACAAGAAGCTTAGTGCTGGGGAAATGGAGCTGTGTGAGGAGTACACTTGTGTTATTGCACATGTGGGGGACAATTTGATCAAGAAAAGAGAGTACTTTGATGCTGATTTGTTGACAAAAAATAATGGGTCTGAGAGGGTTTCAACTACTGGTGGCGATGGTGGTGAAGGTGGCGGTGTTGGTTTTTGGGTAAGTTCCGGGATGGTATCTGATTCTTCAGTGAGTCGTGGTGGCGAAACGGACGCCTTTCAGACTGAGGATTTTCTGAGTTCTTGCTTTCTTTGCAAGAAGATGCTTCATGGATTGGATATTTTCATGTACAGGTAAAATTTAGTTCTGAATTATTTTTTTTTCACTACTTGTGCACTTTTGTTTTGATTCATTTGGTTTGGAGGTTTATTTTGACTGATTAGTACGTTGATCTTTAATTATCTGTATTGGGAAGCCCGTGATTTGGGTTGGAATGGTGGACGAATACCTTAAAAAGGTACACCAATTGGTTTCCACACAAGATAGTTGAATTGATCGTAACAAGTCATATTTAAGCTAGGATCATGGGTTCGAGCCACAACAACGTCGTGTTGAGGGAGGGATTGTTGGGAGCAACAATTCTCATCTTAAGCCCATCGATTGGGCCACTTAAACTATGGTGGTCGAATGCCATAAAAGGTTTCAACCTGCACGCACGAGACACCAATTGGTTTTTAGATGAGATAGTTGAAAGCCGAGTCTAACAGTCTTGTTTCAAATGGTTTAGGGTTCTTGTACTTTTTTTGGGATTTTCAAGGCGAAATATAAAGGCCAATTTGTGAATAGAATGCATTTAGCTGAATCATGTGTTGCTGTTGTTTGGGTGTATTTATAAAAAGTAAGTAGCAAGTTAATGAACTAGTGAGATATTATATTATTAGCAGCACTCAATGCATTACCTTTTTAAGCTTTTGATTGTGGCATAACAATGTTCTCTAATAATCTCACTAGATTATGGATTACATTGATCCGGAGATCATGCTTTCAGATACGAGCTGATTGATATTGATCTCGCTGAGACTTCTTCAGATCGCGGTAATGATCGGTGCAGCACGTGTCGATTCTTTTTCCTATATGCTCAGTGAAAACTAAATCATATTCTATTGTCTGAATTTCCAGTTGTTGAAACATAGTAATAACATTGTCTGAGCTAATGATACCTTTCACGGGCCGAATATTGACATTTACCGGCAGTATTGTGAGGTTGTGATTTGTTTGTATCTGATAGCTTTACTTGTGCATAAGCTAAGTCAAAGCTGTTTGGCTGCCTGTGCTTAAATTAAGCTCTTATTTGCCAATTATAATTTTCATGTTAGTTTTATGCTAACAAAACTTTGTTTTTCCTTCTAAAAAGTAAGCCTCAACTTACTTTCTAGAAAAATAAGTTTTAAGCACAATCAAAAAAGATCTAAATGAATTTTCTTTCGTAGATATGCAATCATGTTGAATATGTGAGCCCTTTGTGGCTAGGCATAGTTGTCAACAGTCAACTGGTCATAGGTAATGTGTCGACTGGTGTAAAATGCTTTTGGTTTTTTAGACATTTCTTGAAAACACCGTTTTTAACCTTTACATATATATATCATTCAGCAACTCGTTCTAATGATTAAAAGGTGATGCTGGACGTGTTATTCTTTATAGGAAAATGCCTGTTTGTTTGTAAAGGGACTAATTTGAATGGCTGCAGTTTGCTTCATAAACTCGAATCGATCAAAGTATATGTCCTAGTACACTATTGTTTTTTTGGGTTCTTTCACGCAATATTACGGTAAAATTTAAACTTTCTTTCAACTTTTGAGGGAATTATATTATCATCTTATGGCAGGGGAGATAAGGCATTTTGTAGTGCAGAGTGTCGCTGCAAGCAAATTTCCATCGACGAATGCAAAGAGAAGTTTGGTGCTGGCATGAGAAACCCAAAGGAGTACTCCATCTCACCTTGCTCCAGTACAATGCAATTTTTTGTGGGTGTTGCAGCAGCCTAGGTAGTTTTGTCATATTTTACATATATTAATGAATGTAAGGATGCTAGGAAAGGATTATAATTGAGTACCGAATAAAATTGTGATTTGCATCACGTATAATAAAAGTTGGATTTGAGCAAACTATGTCGGAATTTGAAGTGCAAAAAACAGTTCTTGCAAGGTGTTGGATGGTTTTGGGAGGTGAGGTGAAGTTATATGCTGCTAGTGACCAACATTTAGGTTCTTGGGAATATTTTGGAAATACGACCGTATCCTTGTGTCTCTCCTAGCCCTCGTATGGTATGGGACAACTCAAGAATCTCAAATTGTCAAGCAACTTGTAAGGAGCAACCAGTAACGGAGAAGGGCAGCGAGGGGGTTCAACTACAGAAGCTATGATAAGAAGATATAATACAATGTGAAGCTTTCACAAAACAAGCTAGAAAGTTTTATTGTGAATGTACTGAGTATTGCTACGCAAAAAGGGCAGGGTTGGACTCTTCGACAGGTGATGTGATTGTTGATCCCAACAAAAGTGGAATTTTGAATCTTCAACTAATTTGAATTGAGAATCTGAATTCCAACTGATCCAAGATCATCAATATAGATGTTCAAATTGTGCACAAATTTCACAGGACTTATAGCTAGAGGACAAAATTATCGATCCACATTCGACGTTTATCTCCAACTCTATTGAAAGCCTGAATGTCTGGTGATTTCCGTCACATGGGACCCAAAACCTTGCTTCTAAAGGTTAGGCAGTCCATTATGTAAGGAAAATAACTCAAGACAATTTTAAAAAATAATAATTCTCTACACCTTTACTCTTATTGCATTTGTACACAATGTTAAATTAAAATAGAAAAGGGAAAAGAAAGACAAGGGTGCTAACAAAAATTCTTCAAAACCTATGGTGAAAATCACACTACTGGCTTATCATAAATATTCAAGAAGCTAATCAGTAGTCTACAGTTTCAGAGGTACAGTGAATTTGCAAACATTATCCCTCGACGCAGGCTCTCACTAGCTGCTGTAAACTTGTTCTCTAAATCAGCTTCTCCGACAGCATTAGCAGCAGCTTTCAACTGGAAAAACTCGAAATGAGGAAAAATACGAAAACAATAAACTGAATATGGGTATTATGATCCAACAGTCTTGAAACGCAAACTTTTAAGTGCAGGTTTGGTAATCGGTATGGACTATTAGGTCATACTAACAGTATAATAGATAACATTTTAGCTTTCTTTCCTTAGTAATCCACAACTGTCTAATTAACCTTGCAAATCGTGCCATAAGTATTATCTATTTGGTATGCACGGATATATGATAAAAGGGAAACAGCATTACAGAATTCTCCAGCCATCTGTTGGCCCGAAAGTAGAGAATACATCATAAAGGGACCAAAAATAGTCCTGGAGTAGAGGCACTCAACAATTCATGCATTCAATCCTACTAACATTTGCTAGTAAGGCTCAACGTTTATATTTTACTTTCTTCAAATCATTAAATGCATGTTAATCACCTATCGAAAAAAGGCTCCGTTTAGTTGGTTCATATTACTATGCCTGTTTATTCACCTATTTATAAACTTTTGCTCGAACAACAAATTCATAGGATTGATGAAAATCGATTGGATTACCTGGTTTAAAAATTCATCCAACCTTCTAGCTTGTCGTATAATGCTACCTTCAAAGATGTCTGTCTTTTCTGTAACTTCTTTAAAAGATTTTCCCTGAAAAAAGGAAGTTTAGAGGAACAATGAGTTTAAACATGATGAATACCAACATATTTTAGAATTCTAATTAAAAAGATGAATTGACTCAAAACCAAGCAATCAATTCAAGTTGTTTTCACAAATAAAATTTACAAAAATCCTCTGAAAATAATCTTTATACCAAAAGTGATAAATTTAGAGGCATCAAATCTTAACAAGTGTGGATTAACCGGCCATCTTCTGAGAAAAAGAAAGGTACTATATTGACCTTTGACCACAAGTAGATCACGTCCATCAAGTATGGTCTAACTGTTGCCTCCACATATTCCTCCACATTTACTTCGAGTCCGCATTCACGTTGTATCTGTGACAAAATTGACATATCATTTACCATGCCTGCAATACTTTTTCTCTCCATATGCAGATAGCCACAACGAACAAAATTAAAGCAATCTACACATACATACACACACACACACGTGTGTGCATAATTAAAAAGCTGAACACACCTCTGCTATTCTTCTAGCGCTGTCTTGAAGCTGTTGAAGTGGTTTAGCGAGTTCTGCTTTTAACTCTATTTGGTCCCCTGTTTTGTCTCCTGGAATGAAGCAACTTGCCAGAGCAGCAACTTGATGATGATCAAGATCATTAAAGGTACCTGCCAAAAATTTATTTATTCACAATCTCTATATGCACCAGTGATCAAGTATTCTCTCTCCTTTCAGGGTCTAACCATTGATATTTGGCGTAAAAGGTTAAATGGCCACGACTATAAGCTCGTTTCCACAGGCCCAAAGCCCAAGAACACAATAAAATAAGCTTAAACATTCAGCTTCATGCAGACTTCCCAAGGGTCAACTGAACACAAACAATCAGAGAGTTTTGGCCTATACCACAATTTTTATTACTTAACTATTCAAAAACTACCACAATTTTTATTACTTGAATAATCAAAAAACTAGAAAGGGTTGATTATTTACATTTAGGAAATACATCAGATCTCAATCAACTGAATCACAATTCCGCACTAAAAAATTTTTAGCATGTGAGGAATAAAAGCAGATGTGATGAATGGTGGAAGTAAACTAACGTTCCATATCGGGACTGGTCCATAACATGAAAAATTAATCACTGCTCAACATTTATTTAAGTGTGGAAAATAAAGAAGTAACAGCAGACACAAGTGTGAAAAATCAATGATAAGAAGGTTCACCATTGAACATCAATTCAGTAACAAGAAGCTCATCTCCTGTATCTATCAAACACGCTGCTCGTCCTTTCAACAGAACAACACCATCAGCATCAATATGCCCCAGCTTTTTAAGAACCCGTGAGCGGTTCCTAAGTTCATCACGAAATTTTTGAAGCTGAGCACAGAGAACAGGTAGCAATTGAATGAGGACAAAACACAGAAGCTAATTTGCAGATTTGTACATGCAGGTATTTATACGTATATGCATTCAAAGTGTCCAACAAATACCTGTGAATCACGCATTTTTGACTTCAGCTGTTGAATTTCATGATTCACTTCCGCTTTTCTGTGGAAAGTTCTAATCTGATGTTCATCTTGAGACTGCATAGCATAAATGTGAATGTAATAGAATTAAAAGCATGTTTACGAAGAGTTTATAAACAATATAAATTATCAATATATAAAAAATGAGTGGTGGATAAGTGGGTAGCACCTATGGGCCTCTTCTCATGTGTGGGTATAAAGTGACTTGAGTGTTTTAAACTATTTATAAACATGAGCAAACATTGGCTTATAATCAGCCCCCACACCACTTTTTGAGCATATCTCATCTAAAATGCAATTGATATACATGCCCTTGTAAATCAAGAATCAAAATTTCAACAATTAGTTGCGATTCAATTTGTTCCCTTTAAATAATAAGCCAATAAATATTTTATGCATACACAATTCTGAATATGCATTCTAGTGGAAATTTCAACTTAATTTGTTGAAGAGTTTGGTAATATATATGTAAATAATTTATCTAAACATACATATTTAGACAAATAATACCTCTAATAAAAAAAAAGTAAATTTATATTATTAAAATTTAATATGTCAAAGAGCTTTATATATAATGTGTCAATTTATATATTCCTATAATTTTCTTTGAGCAAATTAACTACAATAAATTCATTTTAGTTCACATGGACATTTTTGTTATATTAACCTCATTTAGAAGAGATATGGCTCCAAAGGTAGTCAAGGGGTGAATTGAACCAGACTGACCGAACCGGACCCGAACCAAGTGGTTCTTTTTAAATTAAATACCCAAGAACGGACAGGTTCGGTACAGTTCTCGATTCTAGACCAAGAACCAAATATCTCTAAAAATTGTTATCTTAAATAAGTGAAATTACTTTATTTTATTTTCTAAATAAATATGATAATTAATTAATTTAGCTCAAACCTAAAATATGATTTTCTTATTTCTAATTTCTAATTTCCAGCCTAAGTCCAATTAATCAAATCTACCTAAATTTTATCCAGATCTTTTATCCTACTGTAGTGACTGTAGTGACATTTCTGTCTGGAGAAATCGAATTGGAAGCCTCTCTTTATTATTGTGAGCTCGCTATCTTCCTTTTCATGAGATTTTAACTGTTAAATCTACGAAAACTTAACAAAGAGAAGTGCAAATGACATCACAGGATTGGACTATGTTATTTTGTAAGAGTTAAAATTGAACATGTCAGTAATTGAATTAATGTAGCATTGTAAATATTAAAAAAAAAAAAAATATTATTGTACGGAACCAAATCAAACCAAACCCGAACGGTTCCATAATTAAATTTAGACCCGACGATTCTATTTATTAAATACCAAAAAATATGAGTTCGGTAACCGAACCGGACTGTGTCCTGCCCTACTCAAAACTAGAAATAAAGGAGGTTAGTGTGATTTTTTAAATGTGACGGGATGTATATGATATTGTCGTAAAGGGGTTGTCTGATTATGTCTTGCAAAATTAAGTCAATACCCTGTAGAGAACCAATTTACAGATGTTTCTGTAAAGCTCAAGTCCTCAATGGCCTACATTGGGAAGCTTCTAGCAACTAGCTGAAACAAATGTTTATGGGGAAAGGGAAAAGTTAATCTTTTCTCAGACCTTATGCAATGGGTGGGAAAATAATTTCTGTTCAAGTTCCTCAATCTGGTTAACCAGCTCAACAACCTCCGGATCTTCAATCCCCATGTCCTGACAAAAAGGTACTAACATTAGAAATATATAGTGCCATGCCTCCTAAAGATATCGAGACATGTAAAGAAGTTTTTCTTCGACATCAGAAATCTATGAAAAACCGCATTTTGACGTATGAAAAACATTATGCCTTCTGGCTCTGGAGATCATGAAAGACAAGGTAACTAAATGGGATAATGTACAAGCATGTCACATAAATAAAATTGCAATGCTAGTTGGTCTCTGCCAGATGAAAGATTCAAGAAATTCAAATCATGTCGACCATGAAAAGGACTGAGAGGGGCAGTGATGATGGTCGGGCTGACATTGCCTCTGGCAAATAAAAACAAATATAATCACGTGAATGGTGTATCTTGCTGATAACTTACTTTTTTTCTGCCTCTCCTACTTTTTGATTCTTGTGTGTGGTTTGATGTACTTCTAAATTTGTTCACGCTTAATTTTTAGTCTCATCTATGAATATGTGAAATTCTTTGATTTTAGGCTAATAATGAATAAACAAATACAAGCCTAAAATAGTTGCATCAATTTCGCTGATGATTTGGGTTCTGTGACTGACATTTTATCAGGGAATAATAATTAAGTGTTCCATTGCTGGATAACATATATCAACATACTTAATAATTTCGTGATGATACCCAGATCCGAGGTTCAAATCAACTGTTGGACCATTATAGTAACATGATTCATAACTTCATAAAATCAAAAAGGAGGCTGGTTTTACAACATCAGATTAAGCTGAATAAAACAATGAGAAATGATTTTCACAAAATCCATATAAGAAAATAGCATCAATAAGGACAGGCTCAATACCAATGTAACAACTATATACCTTCGTAGGATTAAGCTTTGGAAAGCCCTGTGGAAAACGTTTTTCAAGCTCCTGAACGGCAAGAAGAACACTCTGTCTAGCTTCTATTGGGCGTAAATCAGAAGGAACAGCAATCCTGAGCTTGCTGAGTGCAGAAATAAGAGGCAACTGAACAGGAACCTGAGAAAGAAATCAATGTGTATTAACTTCCTATCTCGTTATACATGCATGCTCCAGTCAGACTAAATTGAAAGCTTTTATGTCACAGAATTTCGTTCAAGATGTTATCAACTTACCACATGCATTTCCCCCTTTTCTCCGGGACGAGGAGGACATGGTTTGGGTCGAGAACCATTTTCACTTGAGCCAAAAGAGCATTGAAGCAAAGTGTCCACAATATAACTGCTACCACGGGAAGAAGCAAGCGCAGCAGGCAAAGAACCCAATGCAGCAGAGGGCTTTTTCACCACATGGACTACAACTCCCCAACCCCAGTCTGTGCCACCTTCCCTTACTTTAACCTGCAGTTTGACGGAAGTAGCTCAGACTCAGAGAGTGCATGAAAGTGAAACCAGAAACAACACGTAAAAGTGAATCCATATTCAACCCAAGGAGTGGGAGCAAAAGGGTTCAAGCATCATTATAACCAAAATCAGTAAATAAAGCAGATTTATTTCTGTCCATGGCCTCTCTTCTTATACCTTTCCTTCAACACCACATAGAAGTAGAATACGAGCAGCGGAGGAAAGAGTCACAATGAACTAAGAAAAACACATTCCCCTTTGAGCACTAAACATTCCTCATATTATCAGGGCAAAACATCAAATATGTAAAGTGAAATGAACTGCCGCATCTAACAGAAAACTATACGCAGAGAAGAAATATAAGAGAAATAGTAGGGAGTCACAAATAAGGAAAAAATGACATTTACGCTGATCAAATGAACAGAGGTTACAATAGGAAGTAGACAGGATTCAGGTTATTCTAGATTGCAGCATAACATATACAAACACCTATCTTCTCACTTACCAGCCTACCAGATTGAAGGAAATAGAGAACTCTTTCAGGCCGCATCATTTCTGCCATCATTTTCTTTTCAACTTGGGCTATCTCAAGCTGTAGCTTATGATATTCGGTAACCTCAGCCTTAACATTTAATAAGGAAATTTTAGCATTAAATCATTCTAAACAATGCATTGCAAGCATAACTAATCAGAATAAGTAGACCTCTCCAGAAGAATCAAGCACTGCAGCCTCCTCTTCCAGCTTGGACACCTTATTCCCAATGTCAGGTAATGCCTAAAGAAGAAGTTGCACATTATCAACCAAGATTCAAAAATATATGAGAATATATAAGGAATAGTTTTCAGGCCGGGAAAACCTTCTCATACTGAAATTGGTGAAAGGAATTCCTGATAACATGCTCAGCAGTAAATTGTCCCTCAGCACGGCTCATTAAATTCAGGATTGAGTAGTAGCTTAGCCTAAAAGTACTGACCAATGGAGCTGGTTTGCCCAGGACCATGTCCTTGAGGATATTCATTTCCATCTGATTAAAAAAAAGAAGAAGAAGAAGATGATGTTGGGTGACTAATGTAAGGTTTGGTTAAATCACTTCTTCCAAGATACTCGCAAATTTCATGTCCTGGAGGTCACATATGATTAGATGTAGGTTTGCAGCATTATCATAATTCTTAATCTCGCAAAATCTCACATGATGCATGCTACTTAGACTCGCCTATTCCAGTTCAAAAGGTCACTGCAGTAGCTGCACTTATTCATACAGTAGTGAGTTTTGACATTTGTTGACATTCCTATATGTCTTGCCTTTTTCAGTCCATATTTTAATCACAGAATTTAAGGAATAGCAGTTATCAGCAATGTAGTCTTGATATGAATGATTATACAGGTCCAGTTACGCATTAGATCTGTTCCATAACTTCATCGATAATAGGGCAATTTCCTCAATCACATCAAAGGAGAATTTACTCTAGAATTTATTTTTCCCAGTGCTTAAACTGAGACAAAGGTAGCCAGCAATAAAATTACCTTTTCATCAATCATAATGATACAAATACCCCGCTCATCTTTACCACGACGTCCAGCTCTACCACTCATCTATTGGAAGGAATAAAATGTCAAACAATCATAAACAAAAAGTAGGTGTAATGTGTAGCTCTATTTTTAGTAATAATGTTGCAACACTACTCACCTGGATGTACTCACCAGATCCAATATATCGATGACTATCACCATCCCACTTTTTCACACTTGTGAAAACCACAGTTTTTGCAGGCATGTTCAACCCCATGGCAAACTGTTATGAATTAAAATCAACAGTTAATGAATGCAGTAATTTTTATTTTTTTTACTGAAGGTGCAATTATACACATTACATATTCTTATTAAATACGAATTACAATACCAGTTAGTGTGAGATTGTTGTAAGACCTTAGTAAGTCTCAAGATTATTCATAAGGATGACCAATAAATGTTCAAAATTTAATATATGAAAGCATTTTTGTAAACAGCAGTACCGTTTCTGTGGCAAATAGAGCCTTAACCAGTCCTTCTTGAAACAGAAGTTCCACAAGTTCTTTGATAAGAGGAAGCAAGCCAGAATGGTGAACAGCAATGCCTCTCTGAAGCAATGGCAACATTAGTTTAATAGCAGGTAAGTCTCTATCCTCCTCATTTAAGCAAAGAATTGCATTTTTGAACACTTGATCGACAACTTCCTTCTCCTCTTGGGAATTAAAATCGAGCTTGGACATTGACATGGCATGTTCTTCGCACTCTCTTCTACTAAAACTAAATATTATCACTGGCTGGAATTTCCGCTCCATAATCATCTGAAATTCAGCAAATTTTCAATTTGAGCGCTATGAAGCAATGCAATTTTTTCACCGCACACCTTGCATGGAAGCAAAGAAGGTGAAAGAGAGAACAGTAAATGACAAAGTAAATTAGTCACTGATGAAGATGGCTGCAACTCGGTGCATTCAAAGGTGAATGACTTTTTAATATATGATTTTCTATACATGCAGATGTAGGTAGACTACCAGTGCAAATAAAATGGAAAGTTACAGGTGGTTATCCACCTTAACGATTTTGTATATGTCAGAACCACCAGAAGTGGTCCCACCTTTCGCAATTCTCGCTCTGCCATTTCCACTCTTGTTCCCATCAGCCAGATTTTGCTTCACGAAAGTATCCTGCAGTTTCAAAAAATTGTCCTCCCTGAACTGCTCATTCTCATCAACAACAAGATACAGACCAGAGCCTCCCATGGGGAAAACATAATGTTGCAGGGGTGTTGGCCGAAAATCTGTATAAACCACGTGACATGGCTGTTTATGTATATTACATATCCATTCAGCAAACTCAGTAGCATTCGACATTGTTGCTGAAAGGAAAACCATTTTAATAGCTGGGGGCAAGAAAATGATACTTTCTTCCCAAACAACGCCTCTTTCACGATCTTTCATGTAATGTATCTCATCAAATATAACCCAAGCAACTTCCTTCAACACCTCGGAACCCCTATAAAGCATTCCCCTCAGAATTTCCGTTGTCATTACCAAACAGCTTGCATTGGGTGAAAGTGTCACATCACCTGTCATCAACCCGACATCAGAAAACTCCTGGCTCAACTCTCTGTACTTCTGATTGCTCAAAGCTTTTAATGGAGAAGTATATAAAACCCTTTGCTTATCCCTGAAGGCCATGGCAATCGCATATTCAGCAACTGCAGTTTTGCCTGCTGAAGTGTGCGCTGAAACCAAAACCGACTCATTTCTTTCCAAACATGCCACGGAAACTTCCTGAAATGGATCGAGCTTGAATGGGTACGTTTTTGCCCTTTTCCCATTGAAAATGGGATCTGAGAGAGTCCCGTGAACTGATTCATCCTTATTTGAAGAATAGCCACTCGAAACTGCAACCTCGTGCACACATGTTCGTGCTAAGTTAGGCTTCTTTGACAATGATTCTTGAGCAGTAACTTCTTCCTTGCCCTCCAAATTTTCTTCCGGTTGTTTCCTTTTCACGTGTGAGGGAGACTCGTCCATTTCTTACTTCCTATAGGCTGAACTTCCAACTTCAATTCCCTAATTTAGTTCTATCAGTTTATACAGATACTCTCCCGAATCTGCCACAAATAACCAGAAAAAGTAAGATTTATTTTTTTCTTGCTGAGAACCAAACTGCACATTTGGCTCTTTTTAATATTTTTTCCATTTCAGCTCATGCATCCCCTAAAATATATGCAACTTAATTACACTCACAGACAAAAAGAGTCTTTCTGATCATCAACAGTTGGTTTTACATATTCATATGATACCATGAGCCCACATGATTTTGGTCCACTGTATTTATCAATTAGGCAAGGAGAATGCCATTAAAAATTCAAGATTTAAAGCATGTTTTCGAAAAATAAATCTGGTAATTACCTCCAAAATTTGTGATGAAGAAGACTAATTGTCAACTCCGCGACAACAGTGTAGTGTTTTTCCCTGTCGATTTGTTTAGTGCAATACCTACCTAGAAAAACCCCATAGCCGCGCCGCTTGAATTGTACCCTTCTTTTGCTCCTTGAACGGGCCTTTATTATAGTAATTGGATATGCTTGGTTTTATAAAGGGTGATTAGGCCCACCAAAAGAAAAAGCCGCTATTAGTAATTTTATTTTTATAATATTTAATTTTTTGTTGGTACTTCACAGTTCTATTGGCGAAAGACAAAAAAAAAAATGGAGTTTAGATATAC
>CAIGRQ010155916.1:9495-25716 GCA_903798375.1 Fraxinus sp. D2006-0159
TTTTTTTTTTTTTTTTTTTTTTTTTTATATTAATTGAAATTATCGAAGCTTTTAAATAATTAATTCCTATTGACATGCCTTTGGCAACTCGTCTCTGACAATCGATAAAATAATTATAACTCTTCTGATAAGTATCTTTTAATTTCTCATATAATATCAGAAGTTCCATTATAATTACCAAAGTAAAAAGTTATTGATTATGTCCCTGTTTGATACTGATTAAAATATTAATTTAAGTCAAAGTTAACATTTAGGGCTTGTTTGGACCGGATTAAACCCATATTTTAATTTAAATCAAAGTTAAAAAATTAATATTAATCACATCTTTCATACATCTTTTCAACAACACATTTCAAACATTTCTATTACAATCCACTTAAAATCTGATTTTAATCTACATCAAATATCCTCTTAATTTTAACCATATATTTCATGAATCCATAACTTTTTAACCACACATTTCATCAACTTTTATCAAAATTTACTAAAAATCTGATTTTAATCCCCACTAAACAGGAGCTATATAATTAATCTTACTCTTTGTTACATCAGAGAACTCGAATTAGTAATTAACATTCATAATTCGTTCAAGATTTAGACGTATGTTTAACTCCCTTGTAATGACTTGAGCCTTGTACCCAGTCGTTAACTTACGTACTATACGCTCTAGGAGAGTTTGAGAGCATCTTACCCCTCAAGCTTTATGTCGTGTCCCACATGATTCGAATCTGAGACCACTATCTTATGAGAGAATAAAATTGAATCATAGCAACAACCTGAGCCTCGTGCCTCACCTTTAACTTATGTATTGTCCACTCTGGTAGAACATGAGCTCATTTTACCCCTCATATCTTTCTGTCACATCCTCTAGGATTTGAAACCAAAACATGTCTTATGAGATACTTAAGTTGAATATTGAAGGACATGACAGAAAGTCGTGAGAGGAAGATGGGCCCGACACTACTAAAGTATATAGTACATAAGTAAACAACTAAGCACTATGCTCGGGTTGTTATAAAAAAAAAAATTCAATTTGTACAGGATTCAATTTAAGTCTCTCATAAAACAGATGTCTTGGTTCGAATTCTGGGGACGCAACAGAAATTCGTAAAGGATAAATGGGTTCAAGCTCTCCTATAACAAACAATACGTTAACAGTTGATATAAAGGTAGTGCCATTGCAAAAAATGTGTATTTCTTATAATGACTCGAATCTTGTTCCCAATCGTTAACTTACCCTAATTGGCATTGGAATTCATCTTAAATCTCTCATAAGGCAAATGTCTTGGGTTCGAATCTTGAGAGATGCAACAAAAACTAATGAGAGGTAAGATGAGTTTAATCTCTTCCAGAGCGAACATGTAAGTTAACGATTGGGAAAGGGGCTCAAATCGTTACAAAAATGTGCGTTTTTTGTAACTATTCGAGCCTCGTGCCCAAATCTTATATAGGGTATGTTTGGTAGAAATTAAAATTGGATTAAAATTGAAAAATTAGCCGTTATTGTTGACTTTTATTAGACGAGTGAGACCCAATAACGGCTATATTTTCAATTTTAATTAAATTAAAATTGGTACCAATCAAGCTGATAATATTTAAAGTTCCCTTTTAAAGAGTCTGAGTTCATCTTACCACTCATGACTTTTTGTTGTATCCTCAAAATTTGAACCCAAAATCTCTGCTTTATGAGAGATTTAAGTTGGATCTTAAAATAAATTGGACAAGTACTAGGATTCAACTTAAGTCTCTCACAAGACAATCTTGGGTTCGAATCATAGGAATGCGACAGAGAGTCCCGAGGGATAAGGTGAACTCGGACTCTCCTAGAGCGAATAGTATATATAATATAACGGCTTGAGTACGAGGCTCAAATTGTTATAATCATAACATTTTAGTTCTCTATAATCATGATAGTGTTAGACGTTAGATGGTCATATCCGATAATATTTATTATTATAGTTATTTTTATTACTGAAGTCTATATAAACTTTAACAAAGATAATACGACCTTATCAAAATAAAGTGTTCGAGTTTATATAGTGGATTAAATTTGATCGCTTTAAAATAAAAAAATTTCTATACGTAACAACTTAAGTACTCAGTTTATAATATATCCGTGAGCAAGCTACATTTTAATATTTGATTAAATATTAATTGTATTTATATAATATTTAAATAACATAAATGAATATTTATTTGTTCAAAACGCAATGTCAAATAACACATTTGGACATACATCCCAAAAATTTTATATTCAAGAAGGAAAATACTAAATGTACATTTTTGTTTTACATTATGATTGACATCCCCTATGGGCACAATCAATGATGTTAAAAGGCGTTGGGAAAATCAAATGAGATGATAGTGTCCACATGAAAGAATGTAAACAATAATGTAAATCATGCCTCCCGAGGCAAATCCAAGTTGGTGGAACAATTGCATTTGTGGGCTTGTAACCCCAGGGTGGAGAGTTCGAATCCTGAAGGCAGCAATCTTGGAAGGGGGATTTATCTTGAAGGCAAGATATATTGGAAGGAGTTAGGAGAGCTCACTTGGGGCCAGAAGTATAAGTAATGTAGGAACCTGGGAGTCAACAAGGAAGTCAACAAGGGCATAACCCGCGGTTTACCTCCTCAAGTCGCTGAGGGGTCGGTGGCTAGAGGACTAGGATTTAGTTTGCCTAAACTAGGATACCTGGTTATCAAAAAATAATGTAAATCATAATATACTCATAGCATGATTGATTCAAGAAAGTGTTGGTTCTAAAAATGGTATGTCCCAATTTTTTAAGTCAAAATACAATAATAGCTTAATGGTCTCAGGTTTCTTTTGTGGTATCAACATGTATGATATTGCACTAAGTGTGTGTTTGTCTCCCATTATTGTAGAAGAAATGGAGTGATGAATAGTATTTTTTGAAAAGTGTGTGATTGAAATTTAAAGTAACTTTATTGATTTTTGTGTAGAATATTTTATTGAGTGAATGTGTAGTGGAGAACCTTACTCTAACAAATAATGTTTTGGAATAATGGGAGAAAAACGGGGCCTAAGCATTTCTATCCATAAAGCATCTTGAACTGATATGTTCTTGCAATTCTCTTTGAAAGTGGTACGTGTTTCTTTGTTAATTTCATTTCAGGTGAAAGTAGAGGACATTGAAACAGCCGTTGATGGTGAAGTCACTAAAATAGAGGAGTCGTCTTTTGATGCACAGGGTTATACCATCACTGTCAAATCAATCTCCACGGTAGATGAAAAACTTTTACTGAAAAGCTTGTATAAGAAGATTGCAGAAAATCAGAAAGTAGAAGACGCAATGAAGAGTACCACTGCCGAATTATCTACAGTTCAAGGGGAGTTGGAGCATTCAAAATCACGATTGCAAGAAGTGAAGCAGAGGCTAGCATCAAAGGAAGTTCGCATCAATGAATTGACCGAAGAATTGGGAATATCAACTGCTCGGTATTTTGACCTTGAGCTAGAACTCAAGAATGCCATGGACAAATGTGCTGAGCATGAGGGACGAGCCAATACAACCCATCAGCATAGTGTCGAACTTGAGGATGTAATGCAGATATCACATGTTAAGGCAGTTGAGGCTGGTAAAAAAGTGAGCGAATTAGAATTACTTCTTGAAACAGAAAAATATAGGATCAAGGAACTTGAAGAGCAATGTGGGGCTGCAGAAGCAGAATCCTTGAAAAACACTTTGAAGGTTTCTGAACTTGAAGGACAACTTGAGGATATTCAAGTGAAAACTTCAAGCCTAGAGGTTGCACTACAGGCTGCCACTGAAAAAGAAAAAGAACTGACCGAGCACTTGCATATTACCACGGAGGATAATAGAAATTTAAAAGACACGTCAAAAACCTCAAATGAGGAGTTACTGAAAGTTGAAAATCTTTTTGAGATTTTGAGGAATGAATTGAGTATTTCTCAACAGCAACTGGAGAGAATAGAAAATGACGTCAAGGCTGCACGAATGAGAGAAAATGAAGTTATTGACAAGCGCGAGTCAGCCGAGGAGCAGTTACAGGAACAGGGAAAAGTGTTGGAGAAAGCTACTGTGAGAAGCATAAAGCTTGAATCATTACACCTAACTATAACAAGGGACTCAGAGCAGAAACTCCAAGACGCATTAGATAATTTAACCAGAAGAGATTCTGAGGCAAAATTTTTGAAAGAGATATTAACAAGTCTTGAAGATCAAGTTAAAAGTTATCAAGAGCAGCTAGCTGAAGCAAATGAAAGATATGTGGCTGTGAAGAAAGAGCTTGATCAAATTGTTGTGAAGCTAGCTTCTTCTGAGAATGCCAATGAAGACTTGAAACAAAAGATTTTGGATGCAGAAGGTAAAGCTGAACAGTATGTTGCAGAGAAGGAATTGCTAGCCAACACCAACTTACAGCTCAGTAAACAGGCCAAAGAACTTGACGGAAAGTTGAATTTGGCTCTTTCTGAGAGGAAAGTCTCTGATAAGCTGCTTGCTTCTCACATGAGCACTATCACTGAATTAAGAAAGCAGCATTCGAGAGCCGTTGAACTTCAACTAGCAGCCGAAGCCCACATTTCAAGAGCAGAAGCACAGTTGGAAAGAGAAGTTAAGAAAAAATCAGAGCTTACTCAAGAACTGGCTAAATATAAGTCCAAGTTAAGTGATTTAGAAACCAAACTGTCATCTGTTTCTTCCGAGAAAATTGTTGCAGTTGAAAAGCTTCAGTCTGCAAACAAAAAAATAGAATATTTGAGACAGAATCTTCAGGTTAGTACTCTAGCACGATACATCTCAAAAAAATTTCCCATCAATTAATGGTTTTCAAAACTTGAAAAACTAAATACTTAATTACCAAGATGAATCTGATGAATTAAGTGTGACACTTTTGTTATCTACTATGGTCACACGTTTCTTTTGATAATTGAACTAGCATTTGTTTTTTGTAATTTGTTAAGTTAGTTTGGTCCTACTACTAGTTGATGTATTTGACAAGTATGGTGTAGTGGTAGTTGGTAGAATAGTGAATAGAATATCATTTTATTTTGTATCATGTAAGGCTATAAGTATGGAAGCCGTGTACTTTAGTGTGTGGGAATCAATTTCAAAAGATTTCCCTCCTCTTTGTCTTCCAAGTTCTAACAGCTTCATTACCAAGTTTACTGTGATTATTTCCTTTGACAAAATCCAGTTACCTTTAAACAGTGTAAGCATTCGAAAATAATCGACTCTTTTTATGTAATAAAAAATCTTCACTAGGCTAAGAGACCGTTTTCAAAGTTAGCAAATATATAGATATACAAGAAAACTTAAAAATAAATAAATTGCATCTTGTTTTTTATTGGTCTAAATTAATTTTTTCTTACACCTCAAAGAGTAAACTGTGAAATTACGTGCCAAGCAAGCAACTAAAAATCGAGAAAATGTCGCCCATGCTTAATCCGTGATTGTTTTCTTCTTGAGCTGCACGTCTTAGTTTCTCCTTGGCCCTGCACACACTGTGACAACCCATTAAAAGATACAAATTTTATCTTCTAGATTTTCAAGCTCGTTTATGTAAGGCACGTGCTCGATTTTATTATGAAGAAACAGTGAAAGGAAAGCTTCATCTCTTGATATGAACTTTGTCGAGACTGTACTACTCTCTACTCTCGTGTTGGGCATGAAGCATGGAAACATCTAAGGCATTAGTGTTTTCTCAGACACATTTTTGAAACCAAAACTCTTCAAAAACTATATATGTAGAAACTCCAAAAAATTTCCTAGTACTTTTTAATATTTTATTACAATTGGGAAACTTTTGATCAAATTATTTGAGTTAGATTAATATGGACTTTTCATGGGTTTCAACTAGGAACTAACTTAATTCTCGGTTTCAACAAATAAATTAAACAATAAGTGGCTTTTCTATATTACTTTTCGAAAAGAACCCTGCAACAATTACAGGGCAAAAACTTCATAGAATTTTTTCAGGTAAGACACAAACATGGGCCCACACACCATGTGAGTATCTGTAAGAATTCTAGTAGTGAATAGTTCTGTGCATTGAGGATAATTCTTTCGGAAAATAGCATCTCTAATTGAAATCACGCTTGGCTGCCAGAATTTTTTGACATCTTGGATATCAAAATATCTGTTTAAAAAATAGTGTACACTGTCATCCGATAATTTTTTGCCACAACTTAATTTGTCATCCAAGATGTTAAAAACATCTGGCAAAACAACATTATTCTTCTAATTTTCATGTCGTATTTCATTTTCTCGTTTCCGTGCAACTGAGGGGTTGGGAAAGCGAGAAAAAATGCATGGACAAATGACGCATACCTAGGAATCAAAGGCCTTCTCTGCAGCACTGGACACAAAGTGGTGGCTGTTTTCTTATATCACAATAACAACAAGCAATATCGCAATTATTATTACAACCTATAAATGAGATAAACAACATAGTAAGTTCATTTCATCATCTAAAGATTTCAAGATAGAAAACTGAAATCTAGTCTAAAAGGGAAAGGTCGAGCAACTTAACCTGTTACGGTGACATATTGATATGATTCCAGAGTTCGAGCATTTATCAGAAATGGGAGACGACTACTGGCTTGAATACCAGATGTGAGATGAATAAAGACCATGAATATTAACAAACGAGCCACACCCGACTTCATTGTTTTAGTTACAAAGAAGCTCGAAGTTACAAAGGAAGCTTCGAGCTTGAATCGAATCTGTCTGTCTACTTACTTTGATGTTCAATTAGCTTCTTGGTTGGTGGAGATTTCTCACACTGTTCAAACTTATATAGGTTTTTCTTAAGATTTTAGATAAATATATGCTACTAACTTCTTCTACGTGAGCCAAAAACTATAAATAGGATTTTCTATTATATGTACTCGTTTCTTTCAATGAGTCATCCAGAAACTGTGCAAGTATAAGAATTGGCAAATTCCAAATGCATTTGCATTTAGGGCATATACTTAAATGGGTCATACTGACCATATGAGACAAGGAAATGCCTATCTAACTTTAGCAGGTATTCGGTATTCCTGTTGAACTCTCGATCCTGAAGTAGATGTGAGCACACCGACTCAGCCTGCTTTTAAGATGGTCAGGCACAGGGTCGGCAGTGCCGGACAGGGCACAGAGCCTACGAATCTCTATTGTGCCAGAACTCTCTGGGGTTGGCATAATCCTAGAAAAATATGTGTTGGCAAGAGGATGCACTATGACAACTCAAAAGTTTAAGCCATGAGAACATTATCTGTATGATTTTTCTGTTATAAACAATAACTTTAAATTGTCGAATAAGCAGAGAATATTTTCATTGAATTATACCAAAGGAAACTAACAAAACAATCCAGCTGAAATTAAATCGACGAATCACTAATAAGTATTTTTACACGATAGCTTGGAAATCTAGTTTTTAGAACAATTGAGTACCTCACACCATGGTACACAATGGATATGATAGAATTAGAAAATTACATTTAAGTGCATAGATTATTTCCCTGTAATACTCAACCGGCCCTTCAACATAATCATGAAGAAAAATCAGTGTCCATCATCATGTTTCCCAGGAACTCAAGGAGTAGTCATCTCGAGTTTCTTGATGTTCTGGATTTGCTTCCCAGGATTCAGTCCCTTTGGGCAAGCTTTAGCACAATTCAGAATTGTGTGGCAGCGATATAGCTTAAACTCATCGTTTATTGCTTCAAGGCGCTCGTCCGTATATTCATCACGACTGTCCATTATCCATCTTATTGATTGGCAGCCACAGTCAAAGAAAAAAGGGGTCAATTAGAGAAAATTGCAGGATAATTACGGTGTACATACTATTAAACATCATACCAGTTCAATCTCCCATAGTGCCAAATTTTGTTTTTTGGTTTTTTTGTTTGTTTGTTTTCTGTGGATTGAGGAAGGTGAAGGGAATTGGATAAGTAGAGATGCAAAATAAGTTGATTGAGGCATTATGTGATCCTTGGTAGATCTAGACACCAAACAGAAAGAAATAATAACCAATGTAAACATCAGTTGAATATATCAGGCATTTTGTACTATAAACTCATTGCAGCAGTCAACAATAGTTTATAGACTTCTAATTTCAAAAACATATAATGAAGAATTAGTAACAGACTAACCGCAAAAGGCACAAAACTGGGAAGGAAACCAGATCCCAACTTAGAATGGCCCCATCAATTTTTTGAGTCCTTATCATTGTTCAAAGACATCATTGTTTAAACAGAAGTTCTAGAAAACCCCGGGTCTTAACTCATCGTAACACTCAAATAATTTCTTCCAAAATTATAGGCAAAGCATTAGAGTCCAATTTTAAACCTTACTCAAATCTTCTTTCATTCCTTTCGATAGTTTCACATCATCTTGAATCCTACTTGTAATTTCTCAATCCCCACCCCCCCAACCCAACAGAAATGGAAAGAAAGAATCCTACAATGCAGCTCACTTCTCTCAAGAGCCAGCTATTAAATGCTTCGTATATAGTACAAATGTTTCATAGAAATAGTAACTTGTTCTAGTACGAGACAAAAAAATTTGTATAATCCTTTGACGGGTTTGGTTATAACTTATAACATATCAAACTGAAGATAATTCAAAAAAAGAATATCAAGATTACCTTAAATCTTGCATATTTTTAAACCAGAAAATCTTAATGAAATGAGTAAAATTCAAGCCTTGACTCTCTCTCTCTCTCTCTCCATTAGGGCAACTACACAATTTTCGGAACAAGATGGCATGCTTTTGGTAATGGCTTGTTCAGTATGTTACATAAGATGGAACTAAGCCCCAGTTTGACAACCATTATTTCAAAACTTTTTTTTTGTGTACTCATTTTCAACCTCACATTCACGCAATTATATATATATATATACACACTACATGTAAATCCAAATTTTTCCCTATTTCCTAACAACACACACTTCCAAACATCACTATTCAAAACTATGTTTTTCCTATAAAATGGTTGTCAAACAGGGGCTAAATAGGATTAATGAAGAAAACTATCAAAATATTTCAACCTAAGAGAATGTTAGTCGAAGTAAAAGTTACTTTTAAATAAATTTGTTTATCCGGCCTTCCCTCCCCCCCTTCGCTTGCTTTATTTGAACAAGAAATAGCTTTGCTTGCTCCATGATATTTGTTCTATATTGCTCTTTCAACTTTGATCAATAAAAATATTCTTAATTAATTTACTTCATTTCTTGAAAGTAAACTTTTTTAAGCTCAGCAAACAATCTTTCTTTTTTAAGCACAGAAAACAATCTTTCTGTTAAAACCTTCCTACATATAACAATCCATCGTACAAAAGATTTAGCTACCAATAAATCTCTCTTTTAACGAAAACTCCGTAAAAGGGAAATAAACTGTTACCATAATGGCTTGTTCAGTATGTTACATTAGATGGAACTAAGCCCCAGTTTGACAAACATTATTTCAAAACTCTTTTTTTGCTAACTTATTTTCAACCTCACGTTCACGCAATAATATATACTATTAAATCCAAATTTTTTCCCTATTTCCTAACAACACACACTCCCAAACATCACTATTCAAAACTATGTTTTTCCTATAAAATGGTTGTCAAACAGGGGCTAAATAGGATTAATGAAGAAAACTATCAAAATATTTCAACCTAAGAGAATGTTAGTCGAAGTAAAAGTAACTTTTAAATAAATTTGTTTATCCGGCCTCCCCTCCCCCCCTTCGCTTGCTTTATTTGAACAAGAAATAGCTTTGCTTGCTCCATGATATTTGTTCTATATTGCTCTTTCAATTTTGATCAATAAAAATATTTAATTTACTTCATTTCTTGAAAGTAAACTTTTTTAAGCTCAGCAAACAATCTTTCTGTTAAAACCTTCCTACATATCACAATCCATCCTACAAAAGATTTAGCTACCAATAAATGTCTCTTTTAACGAAAACTTCGTAAAAGGGAAATAAACTGTTACCGGTTGGCGTGAAGGAGGGCAGCCGGGCCGAGGTAGGACTCGGGGTTCCACCAGTAGCTCGGACATGACGTGCTACAGCAGGCACACAAAATGCACTCATACATACCATCAAGCTTCTTCCTGTCCTCCTTGCTCTGCAAAATCTCCTTCCCTGGAGTCTGCGGCGGGTTCTTCCTCTTCAGCCACGGCTCAATCGACTTATACTGGTTGTAAAAATTGGTCATATCAACCACAAGATCCTTAATAACAAACATATGCGGCAAGGGATTGATCATGGAGGATGATCCCGACGAGATTTTCGTCAGACACGCCAATCCATTCCCTCCATCAATGTTCATCGCGCACGAACCGCATATACCCTCACGGCAGGAGCGGCGAAAGGTCAGAGTTGGATCAATCTCGTTCTTGATCTTGATTAAGGCGTCCAATACCATCGGTCCACATTCCTTAAGATCGATTTTGTATTCCTGTAGCTTGGGTTTATCCAGATTGTCTGGGTTCCATCTGTAGATTTGGAAGGTCTTCAGGTTGCTGCTGCGGTTGGACTCGAGCTCCGCCGCGGATGCAAAACCACGTTTTAGCATCATTCTCGCAGCCGGAGATGTCGCCGGAAACCTAATAATCGCTCGTCGGAGCAATCCAGTAGCCATTGGTGGAATTCTTAAGTGGCGAATTGGTTGAATAACCGAATTGGGTCTGCGTTTATATGTAAAGGCGTTCGGCAGTAAATGAAAGGTGGGGCCGCAAAAGGGTAGTTTGGGTAAAGTGATGACGTGGTGGAATATGAACGGTGGGGACGAAATGAAGTAACGTGGTTGGCTCGTGGAGCATATAATTTTAGTTTGTGAGGAGTGAAACGTCGCCGTTTTGGTATCTTAATTTGTATTTGATTTTGATTCCTCCTGTGAAATATGGAAATACGTCATTGTCGTGTGTTCTTAATATAATTCTAAACTAACTTTTTGATATGGGACCGGATTACAATCAACCCTTTTATTGTTTCATTTCTCTCTCCTTTAGGTTTATCGTAAGGTTTTAAATATATTTAACTCTTCACCATAGTGGTCATGATTCTCTGCTTCTTACAAGCATGGGTTCATATCTCTATTTTATGCAAAATTGATATAAAATTTTGTTTTGGAGTCTGGACCAATTTGATAAAAAAAAAATAGTTCATATTGAACCGATTTCGATTTCCATTGAAACACGTCAGGTTTAAGGTAGTTATGAACCTGTCTACCCTGTTATGGAACGATTATTTTGTAAATGGACCAAATATTGCCACTCGAATTAGATTATTGTTTGGTTCAATAGCTCTAGGGCCAAACTAGTCGGTCCGATCTAATTTTAAAAACTATGACTTGACAATTTATCAGTCCGATCCAATTTTAATAACCATGATTTGACATCAAATAGTCGTTGCCAATTTTCAGTATTTGACTCCTTGTGGTCTTGATGCACATATTAGGAGCAAAAAAATATTAAATACAAGATACTTCAAGTTAAAGAGTAATTCCCCTAGTACAAGGGAATTAGTGGCACTTGTATGACTGCTTTTTTTTAATCATCTGTCAATGAAAAATTGCCAAGTGTGCATCTGTGAAAAATCCGTAAAACTTTTTCTATACAAATAGTATCACTCTAAGTTGGATTTTTCAATTCAAAACGTAGGGGATGGGTTATCTACTTGCAACCTTGATTACCTATTTTCCTTTGCCCCTAGCAACAAAGCTTGAAGCTTGTTTTGTAACATCACTATCACATCGATTAGGTCACTCTTGGTGGATCAAAGGAAGAGAAGGTGGTATTACAAATGCATCATCCTCGTTCAATGAAATCTGAGGCCTCAAAAACAAACCTCTGAAATAATCTTGAGCCATTTCCTCATTCAGATGGTTCCATAATTGTCGCCTTCGGCTACACAACGACAAATTCAACATTAAAATATAATTGTATGAGTAGTGAATGAAAATAAATTGTGAAGTAATTGGTTTGCAGAAATTTGATGAGCCCAAAAGAAATTGATGATGGCCCAAAACCTTGATCTGACCCATGTACAATACCCAGTCCATTTTGTGCTTAATTCATTAAATATTCTAGAAGAACTGAAAACTTGTTATTAACACACGCTTTATTTACAAATCATGGCTTTTCATAGAAGGCTGATACGCTTTATTAATAATGGTGGCCTTCGGATGTAGGTTTTGGGGACTATCATATAAATAGAGAGCTGATGATTTAATTGTTTGAACGTTCACTAAAATTTACACGATGTCATATTTTACTCATTGTACATTAGTTTGTACTCCATTATTTACTGAACTTTGTAAACTTGCACTCTATCACTCACTGGGTAACTTCCATCTATGCCAAGCGCCTACGTGGACATCGGTTCTATACATGTGGCCATTAAATAACTCCAACTCAGAATAAAATGCAACGTAATTAATTGCCATCTCCCAAACACGCCATTTAATTTGAAAGCGTGAGATGAAAACCATACACAAAAGAGTGAGATCCATCAGAGAAACCATTTTCATCTCTCAAATCTTAGATTCCCAAATCGCGTGAACCCTAACCCCAAATCAAAATTGATCCAAAATTAAAGGCATACAGAGTTAGATTCTGTTAAAGGTGGCACACAGAGTTCAATTTTCATTTCTATGGCATTCCAAAGGAAGTTCTGCACTTGATCATATTGTGAGTTCCATTCTTTGAAACCCACCCTTGCACAATCATGAAGTCCAAAATAATTTTTTTTTTAAAAAAAAGGAGTTTGAAATTTAGTCGGTCCCTCCATGTGGATTCTTCACAAATCCAACCTTCGTGGTCAAGGTAGGGCCTTCGATTGTGATATCTTGTTTGGTTTTGGGGTTAGGTTCACAACAATATCTGATTTGGGAGTGGAGTTTCATTTGGATTTTGTGAGATTACATTTCTTTCTTTTGGATATAGATACACGATTTCAATTGAATCAGAAACGGTCTCACACTTTCAATTTCTTTTGGCTAAGGTGTGTTGGGGAGATTCAAATTGAATTATTCTATGCGTACATGAAACACCTCACAGAATATTTACAGGAATTCAAAAAAATGACGTTGCAGAGGAACAAAACACATAAATACCATGCCACTGAGCTTTCTCCATCTCTGGCCAACATCCGGCTAATTGACGAGTGCGCATCATGAACATTCAAATTGAAGCTTGCTTAGTTGGTTGTGTTGGATAATATAATGGATTTGAGTGATAATTTAAAAAAAAAAAAAAAAACAACTTACCAACCTTATCGAAAATTGGACAAAGTAACTGTAAGGATATGAGCGAAACCACCAAATAAAAATAATGTCAAAACAATACCAAAAGAAATGTATTCAAAGTCGAGGCAAGAGCTGAACTCTTTGTCCTTAAATCGAATTTGTCCTGCAACAATGCTCACGAACGATGGCATTCGACTCCCAAGATGCAACAACAAAGTTCTTATGTTAGTAGCACTTCAAAATACAAGATCAATGAACCGAAAATTGATTTTTGTATTCCTTCTATGAAAAATGGAAAAACAGCTTTTTATGCAAAATTCTGGCCAGGAAAAGATGAGTTTAATTTTATGCTATAATTGCATATCATTGGGATGAACAAATGGACGTCCCAAGGGACTAATTTATGGAGGAAGAAATGGTGTGAGTGAAGTGTCGCATCCCAAACTTAGCAATATTTGTCAAGGGTCGCAGTTTTTATTGTCGGTAGCCCGTCTCTCAAGCGATAGCCTCCTTGCTCGAGTGCTAGGCGAGCAACGAAATTGGATAAATTTTTAGTTAGTTTCCTCCCTTTTCTTCCAACTTTAAACTGTAACTTCTCATTCACCCGGAATTGGTTTGGAGATTCTAAATATTCCACAACGATCTACCAATGAGTAGAACAAGTTAATCTACTTATCTTCGTAATTTTTCTGTCGGATCAAGTCCGAATATTTGATCAAAGTTGTCACAAAAGTCACTTTTTCATGGTTTATACTTAACTAATTCCAACAATTCTCCACATGAATGGAAATTACACAATATGCAATCCAAAAATGTAAATGATATGCAGACTCTAACAAATGAGTAGACACGACAAGCTATAGCACCAGGATAGGTAGCTTGTGACTTTGAACCTTTCTTAGTTGAAGATAATTGAATTTAGTAATCTAATTAGTGAACGCAATGTTTTGAACTATTCAGTCGTTTGTATAAATCAAAACAACTGTACCAACACCATAACTCATCTAACCATTTTGGTTATCATGGTTGTGTTCATTTTGGCACTGAACAACTCTTGGTTTCATAAGCACTTTAAAAGAATTTCAGCCTCAATTTTTTGTAAAAACGGCCCCACTTTACACTTTTATAGGTGATCTCCTATAGTATTGTATCATACATCTCTTATCTTCTTTCAAGATATAGGAATTATTAAGAGTATACACTTATCCTTATACACTTGTTATTTTAGCGCTTTAGGTTTGTAGGAATGCTCCACACTGAATCTTTCATAACTTATGATCTAGGGAGGGAATACTCATTATGATTATTTTCTTAATCCTCCATAAGTACATTCTTGGAACTAAGATGGTTTTCCCTGAATTGAAGAAGCCTCAAGAGCGTGCAGATCTAATAGCTTATCTCAAGGAGACAACTGCCTAAAGCTTCCAGCTTTAAAGAAGCTAGTTATTTTTACTAAAACACGCTTAGATTGGTCATTGGTATCATTTGGGAATTATTTTAGAGGAAAAAGAATTAGTAACTGCAATTCCATTTTATAAGAGCATCATATTTGTGCAATGTGCTATTTCTCTCTTTGAGCATTTAAGCTAACAATTGCAAATTTTGTTGCCCCTGCGGCTAATGATTTTTTGAACTGATATAGTCGGGTACGTCTTTTCATACATTGATGAATAAACTCATCATATTATATTATTTCTTGCTGTTTCAAAAAAAAAACTTCGTTGTCTCATTGAACCAAGATCTTGAAATTTCCAAAAACTTGATCATGTGAAAACCCGCAAGAGCACGAAATCATGGTCAAGTAATATAATGATGAACAGAGTGTCGAACCCACGAGTACTATGCGTTTGACTAAATTAAAATTAATTACAATTTTAATCGAATAGAAAACAAATTTTGTGATTTTTTCTATACTAATATCTAAATTATCAATTAAACTAATGGAAGTAAGTAAATATGTTTGTCAAATATGTGAGATGCATTGTTAAGATGTTAAATCATCTTTATTATTTCATTTTAATATAACAATTAAAATGGCAATTTGGAATCATTAATGTTGGTCAATGTTCCTAATTTAATTAAAAGTCCTTTTCGATAGCATCAAATTTATTTCTCTCATACGACCCTTCTATCCCTCGATGAAAGATGCAAACATGATAAATGCATTAATAAGTGTTAGAACACCTATTGAAACTATATAAAGCATAGACGTATATATATATATATATATATATATATATATATATATCCTCTATTGAACCTGACAATGTTTATTATATTGTGCTTAAACCATAATCTCTCGATAATAATAAAATTCACTGATCAAACAATTGAAAAGAACGATAAAAACGATAGTAAATATCAACAAATCAGATCAAATTAAATAATTAATCAAAAACTAAAAATATTATAACAAGGGTTCATCTCATCCTAGCAATATATAAAATTAGCCCAACACATCGAAATTACAAGAAATTATATTTAAGTGAAAAAAATATAACCAGAATCTTTTATAAATTAAGGAGATGAAGATAAATCTTGAAATCTTGAATCTTTTCTATAGTTTCTTGATGAATATCCACTTGGCCATAACTTTATCTCCCGATATCTGATTGAGACAATTCAAAGTGCGTTGAAATTCTAACTCAAATGGCTAAAACCTTTTGGAAATATAATCTTTCCAATTCAGACACTTACTATAAGAAAAATATGTCTCAATCTTTGACTAAAAATCTGAAATATAACTTGTGCGATTGAAAATTGATTTTGATAATATTTTGATCATGTTTCATGCCTTTTTTATCTTTAATTCCATCCAACTGTCTCTTAGAAATCTTCAACGTATCATCTTGTTGTCTAAATTAACTATTGAATATTTGTAATTTGGTCCTCAAATTTCGAACTTTGCCATTTCCTTGATTTTCATTTGTTTATTCCAATTCATCGTTCAACCATTGAGGTTTATCTATATAATATAAAATACAACAATTTATGATATATTTTGTCAAAA
>CAIGRQ010155920.1:0-13730 GCA_903798375.1 Fraxinus sp. D2006-0159
AATTTTGAAATTCATGATAACTTGATTGACTATGCATACAAACACATCGATCAAGCATTGAACAAGTAAAGAATTAAAATTAATTGCATTATTTATGACTTTTTTTTATGAATTATCAAACAATTTCAATACTTAATGTGAGTTCGCCAAAATTATCTAATATATTTATATTCCTTTGTTTGATTGAGTGTTTAATAGACAATATTGCACTGAACGAACAAGAGTTTAAGAAATGCACTTATTTGGGCTTCTATTTTTATTTAATTATATATAAATTGAGCAATTATCTACTTAATTTTTGTAAATTATATATGTTAACTTTAGGAAAATTCCCAACTTGGATAAAGAGATTAGTTGGAGTATAATTGGAGTTGATTTGAAGAAATTCAAGATTAATTGGATTGCAAGAGACAATTGAAAATATTAATGGAGCATTCAGTAAAAACTCATAAGTGTCAGGAATTAAATTTGATATTTGGAAAATTTGAGGACTAAATTGAAAACTTTAAAACATTTTTGGGGTCAACTATTATGATTTTGGAATGAAGATAACTATTAGAAGACGAAGGACTAAAAACACATGAGAAGAGGAGTCCAATTGAAAAGGGATTTTTTTTTTTTTTTTCTTAAACTCATTGGTAGAAACCTATTTGAGCTCTTTTGGTAGAAACCAAGTTCAATAAGGATTTTGCATAAATCTTATTCTATAAAAACATATCTTAGTCGAACAATTAAGAAAGATTTATAGAGTTTCATTATACACCGACATTCAAGCCAGGATTTGGGAGATTCATTGTACATATATTATTCAAGCCAAAAGGAGAAAAAAAAAATCAAGATATCAATCAAGAAGCAAGGGTTCCAAAATTTTACAAGAAGAAGACATAATCTTAGTGCAAGATTTTCATCTTTTTCCCATTTTCCTTAAATCCCTATGATCTACGTCAATTCTTTCTTGTTTTATTCTTTTCCCATGATGTGNATTTTACAAGAAGAAGACATAATCTTAGTGCAAGATTTTCATCTTTTTCCCATTTTCCTTAAATCCCTATGATCTACGTCAATTCTTTCTTGTTTTATTCTTTTCCCATGATGTGTAATTAATTATTTAGTTAGGATAAATGATTGTGACCTAATTTGAACCTTAATTTTAATTAAAAAGCTTTAAATTTCAAATTCATTTTGTGAATTGTCTTTACTTCTATTTTATTTGGCCATTGATTCATTGATTTTATGAGCAGTAATTACGTAGAGATGCAAATTATTTGTTTGACCACGTAGTAAAAATCAGGAACTAGTATAAAAGCGGCAAAACATACATGAATTCTTAAAAATGGAATGCATTTGAGTAATCTGTATCATGATTCACATAGAAATATGAAATTGACCTAGTTAAATAGAATTAATTTGAACTTGAGGGAGGTAAACTGAATATGTTAGAAAAATTTGATCGGGCAATTATAATAAATTGTTATTAGGATTTGACAATTGAATTTAAAGGAATAGTTATGGTAAACTCATAATTCCTAACACTTAAAACAATCATTAAAAAGTCATATTTTGTTGTTTTTGTATATTTAAAATAGAAAAATAACAAAAAGTTAAAGAAACGCCTTAGATTCATTTTTAATCGAATAGAAGTAATTTAACCAATTATTAAATTATAGTTTCCGTGGGAATGATATTTGAACTATTATGTCCACTTTATTACTTATTACAATTCGTACACTTGTGATCAAATGTAAATTCGACAACAAAAATCACGTGGGATAGATAGCATCTTCATTATCTAGCAAAACTCAAGAAACTTTACCAAGTGATATAGAGATATATTCCAAAGAATAAGTAAAGACCATCGCTACACGTAGTGGACTTCAGCTATCTTTGATAGCTGAGAAGAACATGCATTGATTGTACAACATTCAACTTCACCTGGCATTGGTTTGAGCTGGTCAATGGTCATGCAGGCCTATAATTTCAAGTCAGATCAGGTGGTTCATCAGTATGGTTGATTTTTTTCTTGTTCTACCACATACGCATGCTTCATGCTTGGTCTCGTAGTTTATATGTCTAGATAGAATAATGAATAAGATTTGAGCTTATTATTCAATACAGTTCAATCCAGTCCGCTTTACCAAACCAAACATGCTCAGAACTGTTCACTGGAATCCAATTCATTCTACCAAACCAAACATGCTATATATGTGACTTTGCTGTATAGTGTATATACCGTCCCCATCGGTACTCAGGTTGTGCAGTCCTCTGATAACCACCTGTGTGTTCTTCCTTTACATCTTGTTAACTAGTGATCCTTCAAACGTATTTTTTACTTGATTAGTGAGAATTTTTTATTTTATTTTATAAACTAGGAAGTTCAATGTATGTCTAAAATGTTTAATTGAATCAGATAAACTGTAGTAAAATTATGCAGTCCTAACATTTCAATTTTATTGATTCCAACGGCAATTTGATTTTACTGCTTTTAGTTAAATTCTTATCTGTAAACACATCATTAATCAATTGTTCATTACTTTTTGATATTCAGAACACAGTTCTCTTGGGATCGATAATGTAGGCAAAATTCACTTTATTACTTTATTTACACAAACACAAAGCAAGATAGGCATACTGTTATCAAGCTGGCACTGAGCTTGCTTCGCCACCAGTGCTAAATTAAACATTCAGGATTTAGGAAGACGGTTTTATTAAACTATTTTTCTCAAAAAAATTAAGTAGCCACAAATTTTATGAGGAAAATATATCACATAATAATGGAAAGAAATCCAGAACAATAAGTTAAAATATATAGGTAAACGCTAATCCCTTTAATTGTGGTCATGAACAAACCTAACTGCATAATATTTTTTTTATGGGAAAACCTGAATGATGGTAGATATTCTTAGAAATTGGTAATCAGCAATCTAGTTTCCCATGTTCTCTTGTTTCAAAGCAGTACGCGAGCAACATGTTCTAAAGAAAACGAAGAAAAAGTACATTTCAAACAGAAAAAAACTTGGCTACCACAGGGCGAGGGGTGCACTTGGCCATTAAAGGTTGAGCTTTAGGCATGGATAGTCCCGTGCCTTCATCCATATCAACCAGTTCCTTGCCAACTCTTTCCCAATCAAAGCATTGGATAACTGATCCCAAACCCAGCCCGACCATGCGCATGGCTAAGCCCTCCCCAGGACATCCTCTCCTCCCAGAACCAAATGGCATCAATTTGAATCCATCTCTTGTTGCTTCTAGGCCCTCGAATCTTTCAGGCTTGAATTTTCTGGAATCGTCCCAAATCTTGGGATCGTTGTGTATAGCCCAGATGTTCACTAGAAGCATAGTGCCTCCTGGTACACGATATCCTCCGATAACACTATCTTCTGATGACTCGTGAGGTATTAGAAGAGGTCCTGGAGGGTACATTCGCAATGTTTCATTTATAATACAGTGCAAATAAGGGAGATTAGCCATGTCCGATTCCTCTATTAAGCGCTCTTGTCCAATGTGATCATCTATTTCCTTTTGTGCCTTCTTCAAGACTTCTGGATTGTTCAATAAAAGGGACAATGCCCACTCCATTGTTCCAGATGATGTATCTGTCCCCGCTAACAGCAAAACCTAGAAGTCCAAATATTTAATCAAAATAACAAATAGCATTTGATGATTCTTGAACACGTGGTCATAACATATAAATAGTAAGGCTCCGTTTGATTGAGGTCATTTTCCATGGAAAATGGAAAAGCTTTTCCACTTCCACACATTTGTAGCATTTGATATGCTTTATTTTCCCCAGAAATTGTTTTCCTCCCCTAGCAGCCACGCGCTTGTTTTCTTGGCAATTGAGGAATTGGTTTTCTTTAGGTTTTGTTGGGAATTCTGCTTTCCAATTTTATTTTTTTTTGGCAATTGGAAAATATTTTAAACACAATGGTAAAAAAATTATCACTTTTATTGATAATTTCAATATAAAACAAAGCCAAGCGAATGATATTCGGTATGGATTTTTTTTTTTTTGGCAATTTGAACAAATGCTAGACCCAGTGGTAAGAAAAATTATCATTTTAATGGACAATTTCCATAAAAAATAAAGCCAAACGGACACCAAACTTTCAATACTTTTTAGATGAAAAATTATACCAATCAAACACAATTAATTACAATTCTCAGTTAAACAATTTCTAGACAATTCAATTCCCTGGAATTCATTTTATTTCCACTAATTTTTCACATTTACAATCAAACGGACCCTAAATTGTTTAGTCCTAAGGAACCTGATTTTTAACATGTTATTAGAGTCCACTAAGTCCGTAGAAGACTCTACCTTTACACCTACTTATTATACACTATACTTCGAAGCTGCTCTTCTTTAAGGAAGGGTTGTTCTAACAGTTCTGTGGCCATCTACCTTAACGACTGATGTAGAGTAGTAAGATGGCCTGCCTGCCCGCGGCTTTTAGCAGTGCGGGCCATTATAAAGCCGAAACCTTGTACAGTCCGTGCCTGGCCAGTTAAAGCCAAACAGTTCGGCCAAGTTTTATAGTGTTCGATTTTGATATAAAAATGGTTTTTTTAGGATTTGTACGCTATACTTTGTTTGACGTGACTCAGCTTGAGATTGATGTGTTTCTAATCTTTTGCGTTATTTTTTTTTACTTTTTTGGGTTAACTATAACGAAATTCAAGATGTTACAAGTTACGCTCAAGTAAATGAAGCTACTTTTATTCTATGCTTATCCACTTGTGTTCGAATCCATGAGAGGCTCAGTTGAGTCGACAAAGTTGAATTCCGAATATTATATATTCTGTATTTGAAGTATTGGATCTCCCTTTGCAAATTTCCACTAAGGGATAATATAATAAAGTGACTTTCAAGCAATAATAAAGGAGGAATCAAATTTGAAATTTCAACTCCAAACACGAATACTTAGAAATTTAAGTGATTTTTTCTTTTCAGGCCCCACACTCATTTTAAAAATTCTAATCAATGTTTTTGTTTCCTTTTGACAATTTCTTGGTCGTTGGCAGATCATTTTCACCCTTAAATCATCCAATTTACCGGTTCACACATTATCCATTATAAAATAGCTGATCAAATCTCAGATTCAATTTGAATAATAAAATATCAGGATCATGCCAAAGGTTATTGAACCGTTTAAAATACAGTTAACACTTCTATCCAATCATATCTTGTCAACCCCCATTACGCCAATACATGTATTAAAATCTTTCTGACAAAATGACTTGGTGTTTTGCTTCTCACTAGAGTAGACAGACATCAAAATACAAACAATCTAAAACAGTATATCAGCCGACTTAACAAATTTTAAAATTTTAGTAACTCTACCGATATTCATCAAAGTCCTTTTGTGATCTTAATGTAATTGCAAAGTAAGTAGAATTAACAGAAAAGATAAGTGGAATTAGGGAAACTTACCAGCATGAGGCTTCTAATAATTTTATCAGTGTAATACTCAGGTTCTTTCTTCTGCAGTGTCAACAACACTTCAATCATCGTTTTCCTCTTCCCACCAACGTCCGACTCCGATGCTCCGCTGCCCAATCTTTTTTTACATTGATCCACCAGTTCCTGCATAAACTTTTCTCTCTTCTTCTGCAACGCCATCAATCTCTTCTCCACCCCACCCACTCCCAGCCACCGCACCACTGGCACAAAATCCGCTGTACTTGTCGTACCAAGAAGGAAAGCCTCTCTTAAAATCGCCCTAAACCTGTTTGCCTCCTCAATTTCCTCCACGTTCTCACCATAATACCTTTTCCCAGCGATCATTCTCATCATCACATTCATCGTCATTTCGAAAAACGCAGTTTTCATATCAACCACATGCTTTTCCTCAGAATGACGATATAACCTTTGGATCAGACTATTAACTTCATCAATACGAATATTCTGAAGCATTTGGAGTCTATTAGTAGATAGTACTTCAAGTGTTGATATTTTACGAAGGTTTCGCCAGTGATCTCCATAAGAAGTCCATGCCAAGGATGTATAATTATTGCCCAGATATTTTCCAGCCATCATTTGGGGCCGATTGGCGAAATTAACATCGTTTTTATGGAGGCACTCTTCGGCGGCTGACGGCGAGGACACCAGGAGAACTCGGCGGGCACCGAATTGAAGCAGGAGAACTGGGCCATATCTTTCAGAGACTTTTGCTAAAGATCTGTACACGGGTTTCTTGAGAAGATAGAGATGGCCAAGAATTGGTAGATTCAGAATGGGACTCGGTGGATGTCCTCTGAGTTTGTGGTAGAAGTGTTTGGTGAAAATGTAAAAAGCAAACAAGAGAGGAATGTATACAAAAAGATTGTCCATTTCCTCTTGATGAAAACAAATAAGGTTGCTTTTTTTGGGGGGATTGAAAGCCAATTTGGATCATAAATCTTCGGGTGTTAGTTATTTATACGTAGGCAAAAGATTTGACCTTGTTCGCGTGAATAAAGAGACTCGAACGTTGATTGGTTCACCATAAAAGCTGGAGTCGATGTTTGGGTTTCATTTTTTCTCAAAACTCATTTATTTTAAAATTTATTTTCAATCACATATTCTTCCATAAAACGATTTTATATATAAATTCAAAATATTTTTTTATTTTAATTTCACATTTTCTTCAAAAAATTACTGTCCAAAATGTATTCCCCCCCGCAAATAGGGTTCAAAGTGAGCCACTGACTTTAAAGGGAATGAGATTGACTTATCGGTTGTCCTAAAAGAAGGTGAGTTTCAATTTCACTAGTCCACTAACGTAACTAGACCATCTCGTGGTCTAGCTAGTCCAAGCTTTTATTGGACGAGTCTAGGCTAGCAAAATAGCACGATATAATAAATAAAATTATAATTTTAGTTTGATGCAAAGAATACTATATAGCATTTTACTAAACATGTCTCGAAGGATATATTCTTAACGAATTGAATCTTTTAAATTACAAGTTGTCTTTTCTTGAGGTAAAGCTAAAAATATTTAAATTATATATATATATATATTACGTACTAGATATAACTTTAAAAAATTGAAATGTACAAAGACAATGTTTCTTTGAATATGACTAAGAACTTGATGTCAAAGAAATGTTTTCATTTTTGTCAATAAAGGAGGCGTGAAGCTTCTTCTTTTTGCCGTCAATTCACGTCATTGAACACTTGGATGGAGGTTCTCACAAGTTTATCTCAACGTTGTGTATACAATGTGAAGTCTATGGAACTTTCTACAAGGTCTCTTCCCCTATTTGATGGCCATCTTTTTCAAACAAATAATATCTCGAATAGTGATTTTTAAGAGAATGTACGATTAAAAGGTGAGGAAGATTTTAGGTTTACATGCAAAATATTTTTATATATGAATGTGTGATTTGAAAATGAGTACAATTAGGGACTCACATGTTACAATTTGCATAGTTTGGGGACTTCTCATGTAACTTTTACCCTGATCAAAGTGACCCCATCAAACATCTGTGCCCAAAAATTTTATTACCCATTGTCCATTATATCGAGTGGAAATGGAAAATGGAAAATCGAAGCTCTCAACTCAATTAGTCATTCCTTGCATATATCATTATATTTCCGATTAAAGATAAAAAGCGAGTTAATGTACAGTGACATTCAAAATGAAATCAATTATCAAGCACAAAGTAACTTCATGGTATGATGTAAGTTATATGTTATAACGAACTTTAAATTTATCTATCTCAAAATTTAATGGATGAAGGCTCATGGGGCTAAGGCCTCTTAATTTGACTTAAAAGTGAACCCTAAGTCAATACTTATTCTTGCAAGAATTTTATTACCGAGTTTCGAGAATATCGTATGCAAAAAGTCTCGACTTGTAATGAATTTTGATACACAATTGGCGCACGAATTAGATTGTATAAGAAATTTAACAAAAGAATATAGGGAAATTTTGTAATTTTCTTGCCACGATAGTGTACAGATGCCTGCGTGGCAGAATTGTAAGGACCTGATTAAATGTGTTTGTTGTGGAAGATTGTACGAGATTTTGTCAAGTGTAAATTCTGTATTGAAGTAATAAATTTAGGGGGCTCAAAAATATAATAAACACTATACTAGATACACAGTATTATTTCGAATTAAGTTGGACAATATAATATAATATAATTTTTTATTTAAAAAAGTGCTATTAACTATATTTTTTCTTATTCGACTTGAACACATCTCCAACCTTCATATTATGATACGATTCATAATGCACATGATAAGATTCAAAATGAAAACACTATTTATATAAATTATATTGTTTATTATAAATTTATACTAAATTTTTATACTGCATAATCCGGTTCGTCATGACAAAGAATTTCTTAGCAATTATTGAAATATTGAATATAAACTAATAGGGTATTTAGCTCAGGCTTGTAACTTATTTTCTCAAAACATTTTTTTCTCAAACTTACTTTCAACAACACATTCACACAATAAACTATTTTTTGCATATAAACCTAATATTTTTTCCTACTTAATCACATTTTTTTTTTTTTCAGAGAATCACTATTTCAAAATTTATTTTTCTAAAAAAATTCTTTTTAATGTTTGTAACGGAGAGCTTAGTACATGTTTGAGCCACATTATTTTTTCCATTTTTATTCTTCTACTCATTTTCAATCACACATTCTTCAATAAAAAATTATTTTCCATTATAGCAATAATTTTTCCTTATTTTTCAACCACATATTCCACATCACATTAACTAAAAAAATGTATTCTTTCAAAACTCATTTTTAGTCCCACATTCTTCAATAAAATAATATTTTTTATAACATCAATAACTTTTCTTTACTTGTTAACCACATATTTCTCATCATTTCACTATTTAAAATACATTCTTTTCTCAATAATATCCATCAAAACACTTGTGTTTGATGCACATTTTTTTTAGGAGAGAATGTATTTTTTTGTGATGTAATGGTGAATATGTGGTTAAAAGGAAGAAAAATTATTGATGTGATAAAAAATCTTATTTTATTCAAAAATATGTAATTGAAAAAATGAGTACAAAAATAAGAATGAAAATGAGAACGTCGGGCTTCATATCAAAAGTGCATAGGAGAAGTCCACGAACCTTCTATTGTAATCTCTTTAGTTTAAAGTTATCTATACTCGTCAAAACGCGTTGTAAAAGTCTTGGCACAAACTATCACGCTATCATAATAAAAGGTTATGTTCAAACTTATAGAATTATTTTTTCCATTGACTGAAGGGTATTCTCTTAATTGAGTCCAAAAATCATTAGAAGGTTCCATGAAATGTTGACACAGTCGTGACTTTTTTGGATTTATGAATCATAAATGGAGGTGGTGTAGCTTTTTTTATATGTGGGGCTCATCTTGTTCTTGTGATAAAACCTTTTTTTTCCTCATTGACTAGTCTGAATGATAGAGATGGTTATATATTTTTATGGACCATATATTTTGTCCTTGTTTGATTTAATTGAAAATTAAATTATTAAAAGATTTTGATAAAAGTTAATTAAGGTCCCGTTCGGTGGAGATTACAATTCAATTAAAATTGAAAATATAATCGTTATTGAATATCACTCGTCTAATAAAAGTCAACAATAATGACTAATTTTTCAATTTTAATCTCTACCGAACAGGGCATGAGTTGGACATTCTAGATCTCATATTATCAAATTCATTAAAAAAATCAGACCAAAATTATACACATCAATTCTAGTTCAAGAGTTAACCTGTCTAGACTAGAAAAACTAGCCTGAGAATCCATGAAAAATATACTTATTGATTAAAAAATAAGGGTCCGTTTGGTTTGCCTTTTAGTTTTCACTTTTGAGTTCATTTACATTTTTTCTATTTTGAGGTGATAAGTATGTTTTATATACTTATCCGAACCTAAAAATATAGGATTTTAATAGTTATTTTGATTAATTATGGCATAACTTACTGTATATTTTGTTTATCATGTAAGATTCAATAATTGGAAGCTAAATTGAAAAAAAAAAGAAGTGAGAAAAGACGAAACCCAAAGTTTGGGAACTAAATTACTCACATTCAATAGTTGAATTGGACATAATATTGATGATCGGAGAGTCTGTAGAGTCAATAAATGCAATTGGAAGATGAATGAGTAAAAATATTTCAAGAAAGGATAGCAAGTGTAGCGTCTCGGCACTGTGAAGGCCAAAAATTGAGATTTCGTTGCAATTTCCTATTTTGACACTGGTTCTTCTTGGAATTGAATTGACACAATTTTCATCTAATTTTCATGCCTTATAAATACCCAACACAATCATTCATTAAGGGGTTAAATTCACTAGTGACCACCCAACTTTATACTTGATGTTACTATAATTACCCAATTTTATTTTGTTTCATCATTGTCACTCAGCTTTATATTTATTGTCAATATGTACATCCAATTTGATTTTATTTTACAAAAGTCATTCAATTTCATTACAACGTTTCACTATGCCTAGTCAATTTCATATAACATTTCACTATGATCTCTAAATTTCTTTTTTACATTTCTCATTAATTTTAAAGGGGTAAAAATGTAACTTTGCATTATATATATAAAATAATTTTTAACAAAATTAAAATAAAAAATTAATTTAAAAAACATAATAAAATAAAAACTTATTTTTTTTAAAAAAAAGTTACTTAGAAAAATAAAATAAAATAAAAACTTATTTTAAAATAAACATTTTAAGTTTGTTTTTTTAAATAAGCTTTTATTTTAATTTTTCTTAAATTTATTTCATATATAATGCAAAGTTACCGTTTTTGACTATTTCAAAATTAATGAAAATAGTAAAAAGAAGTTGAGTGGCCATGGTAAAATGTTATATGAAATTGAATGTTCATAGTGAAACATTATACGAGATTGGAAGTCTTGATAAAATAAAATCATACTGAGTGGTTATGGTGATATTAAGTATAAAGTTGATGTACATAGTAAAACAAAATCCAATTAGATGGTCATGGTGACTCCAAATATAAAGAGACATCTCATACATCATTATTCATAAATTTTCATCATCAAATAAAAGACATATTCGATTATTTTTTTGAGAATTAAAGATCAATTTTGCCACAAGTATATTAAGTTTGACATCATAGATTATATTGTTCCTGATTTAACAACACTTATTCAAATTAATGACACAATTTTTTACATATCACGCAATGCCATTTATAATGTCATCTAAGAATGTACAAATAGCACAATTTTTGCAAGATTATCATACATTGAAAATTCAAACCTTGATTTTGGGGAACAACAAGAGGAATAATTGGAGATTCATCAAGACATTTGAAGAAATTCAAGAAATCAAGATTCAACTTCATCTTCATCTTCATTTTCTTCTTCATTAATTCAAAATTTGGATTATGTTCTTCCAATTAAACACGTTTTCTTGCAATTTTTTAATTCTATGTTAGGGCTTCAATTACTAAAACATGGATGGACCCTAATTACGAAGTTTTTAGTCCTTGTTTGGTTTGGATCAAAATTTTAATTTTAATTTAACTGAAATTTAACAATTAATTTTAACTACACATTTCATGGGACGTACAACTTGCAACCATATATTTTATCAATTTTTATCAGAATCTATTAAAAACCTGATTTTAACCTCCACCAAATTGGGGCTTAATATAAATTCGATAAATTGGCACTCAATATGTGTTTATTCTTGGATGATTGTTGTGGAAGTTAATGATTTTCAATTAGTTAGCTACTAATTAAAATGTTTGAATTTTATTGTTCTCGAGAGAAAAAAGAAGATAGATAGCACGATAACAATCATTTTAAAGTTTAGTAGAGAATATAAATATACCGTTATGCTTTTCATGATTTCTACAGATGATCTAACATTTTCAATTCATACTTTCATGTTCACATCTTTTATAGAGATATATGAAGATCATATGAAATCATAGATTTAATTGACATCGAGAGATGATTTTTATTAATTTAGGAACTTTGATCAATAAGAATGTAAATGGATTAATAAAGAGGATTCGATATCTTAGTAACATTTCTTCTAAATTTACAAAACCTTCATAATTTGCTCATTAGAATAGTTAGTTTAATTTATTAATTAGTAAAAACTCTTCAAAACAAATTTTACCGTTTGATTAAAGTTAAGTTTGATTGATCCTCAATTAAGTACATGGTCCTTGTGGAAGCGACATCTCACTCATTATCTTAGTTACTTGTTCACGATACCGCACACTTGCGGGAAATCAAACGAATATGAGGACTGTTTGAAAATTGCTAAAAGAAATATAGTTTGTCATTTTGAAAACTTATTTATCAAAATAGAAACTAAAAAACATGTTTGGTTTCAAATTTGAAAAATTGTTGCATAATATTTTATTTCATGAAATTCGATTATTCAGTAAAAAATAGAACAATGTTATGTTAACTTATTAACAAATAATATATACATTTTTATTGTTAGTGAGTTTTACAATATTTTTTCTCACTACAAAAGTAAAATTAAAGTAATAAGAATAGAGCTCAAAATATAGGGAATGAAAACAAAAATTAAAGAAGTGGATTGAGAATAATTTTATGTGTATTCATTTAAATTTCTTTTCAAAATTTTTATGTAAATAATCATTAATAGTTTGAACTATTTTTATTTTATTTTTATTGTTACAAGTTTTATTTTTACAGAATTTTTATTTTTTATTTTGAAAATCTTATTTTTTAGAATTATAGTTTTTAGAATTTTAATTTTTTTTTTTCAAAACTTTCATTTTATTAAAACTTGAAAATTCTAATTTGTTGGAATTTTCTATTTATATTTTTATTTGTAAAATTTTTTATTTTTAAAATTTTATTTAAACATTGGTCATGTTTTTAGTGTTTTTAAATCTTTTACTGAAAACGCTCAAAGTCATCAAAAATGCATTTTGAGTTTTATGTTAAAATTTACAAGGGTCATGTTGCTGGCACAATTTAGCTCCCATTTAAGTTCCATTTTCACAAAAATAAGGTTTTGTAATAATATATTTTATTTTTTTTTGGAAAATGTGTGAATGAAAAGTAGGACAAAAAAATTTAGATTTACGTACAAATTATTTTATTGAAAGAATATGTGGTTAATAATAAATTTTTAAAAAATGACTTTAAATAATGAAATATGAACAGGGGTTTGGAGGGTCGGACTGACACGTCTTCCAATATAAGGAACGTGTTCAATATGCCTTCTAGATAACTTAAGAAATGAAATGCACAAGGACGAGATTTCCACCTTCAACAATATCTTTGACTATGACTAAGAAATTTGAAATTAATCTGGTCTTTTGAATATGAATACGAAAATTGTTTCTTAAAGTGAGATAAACCGAAGATCTTATATATGACGATGTTTAACAAAGTATATACAATCAAGTTTGGCGAGTACTTTGGTATATATCATGATTTACACTTTATCACATGACAAACTCTTATTTGACAGTGATGATGCCAAAATTCGTACCTGAGCCAACTCGAGCCAGATGGAAAAGCTCCGCCGATCCGATCTCCAATACCTGAAATAAAGGCGTCGAGGTGTGTCCTCGTCACCCCTCCGATACTTAAGTCAGAGAGAGAATTATGTGAAAAACTGTATATTTGGATATTATGTAAAAACATACTTAAATCATAAGACTAGGTTATATATTTATAGATGTTGGAGGGGGAGTTCTGGAAGGACTTAACTTCATGTAATTCTAGTTATTTTAGGTGCTTGTAT
>CAIGRQ010155935.1:0-11658 GCA_903798375.1 Fraxinus sp. D2006-0159
GCACACCACAGATTGTCAAACCACCGCACGTTGGAAAAGGACATTAAATGGGATATTAGTGTTTCTAAGAGCGTCGATGGAGTCACAGCAAATAGGATAGTCTCCAGGGGTGGCGGCGATTTCATGCATGAGTGATAGGGTAGAGGGAGATGAAGAATATGAAATGATTTTGGGTTTGAATGTGTTAGGGTATGAATTAGGGTTGGATATGGTCGATTCGATTCGGTTCTCTTCAGAACTGAACAGATTCAATGTTTTCGGGTATTTAATAAATGGAACCATTTGGTCCAAATATAATTATGAAACCGTTCGGGTTCGATTTGGTTCAGTTATGTTCAGTTTAGTACCATAATTAAAATTTTTAACATTTACTGCAATACTACATAAATACAACAATGACATGTTTATTCATAACTTATACAAATCAACGTAGCATGTTGATGTTGAAATCTATTTATACAAATTATCAAGCCAACTTAGTAGGAAATATGGTATCAATCATGTTAAAAGATCGCAATTAAGATAATTGCTCCTCTAACATATGAGATATTTGAAATATGATCAAAAGATACAATGAGAGATTGTAATGTCTCCGGAGAAAATTGTCATTCTCTTTTCTTGGCTTTAATCCCATATTCAAATCTTTTCAGCTGTAATTCCGAACTAAAGAAGTACATTTGTTGCCCTAATTGATTTGGCTAGCAAGCTCGGAATGTCAAACCATCATATTATTCCTGTAAGTGGCCCCTAGTAATTAATGGATTACTTAGGAAAGAGAGCTTAATCACTTGATTGGTGGATTATGTAGGCATTGACGTCAGAACTTTACATATGCCTCCAGCTGATTGGGTGTCTATATATCTCGTTAGTGATTTTCAATCATTATGCTTCCTCCAATCTCAATATGTGAACTTCCCGTACAAGCAAAACATTAGTCGAGCTGACTTTAATAACTGATCTCGGAGGCTAACAACTGAGCTGACCTCATGTCAACCTATTATTCTTCTATAGTAATCCGAACTTAACCAACCTCGAAGGTCGAACATCAACAGTTACCCCCCAAGTTAGCGCTAACCTAGATGATGGACTGACCTTTTCCAACACAAATTCTTAGTTTTAGTAATCATCTCAATAAATGTGAGGGACATGTGTCACTTCATAACCTGTACGTTAGCTATCAGGCACAGTTGGTTCCTTCTCCAAGAAGCTTTAAATGAAATAGCCTAAATGCAATCCAATCGTTTATTCATTTATTATTTCTTATTTGAATGGCTTGAATTCTGTCATTTAACATTCCTCCCTTTAAATAACTCTTCCCTTCTTCATTCTTCACTTTTGCACACCGCGTCTCCAGATTTTCGTTCTCTAGAAAAATTCCTTCCTATATATTTTTCTAAGTGAGGTCGACTTCACCCAGGTATTCCTTCCCTCTCAAAATATCTTTCGTTATTTCTACGCTTTATATATTTTTCCTAAATTTTATATGAGTTCGAACGATTCTCTAGTTCAGTCATGGGGAAATCAACAGGAAGAAACTATATCTTCATCGTCCACTCTGTCTATAAACCCTTCTTCCGCTAGTTCGAACTGCTTAGAAGTGTTAACTCTCATCTCCATAACTTCCGTTTATCCACAACCATCCAATTCCCCCAATAGTATGGAACAATTATGAAAAATGAGGGAGGAGAGGTGGCAAGTGGGTAGTAAGGATAGGAACCTAAAATGGGGAGCGGAAGCCCATAAGTCGATGATTACGGGGGACGTACTAGCTAGTATACGAGCTAAGTATAGTATACCTAATACTGTATAACTAGTGATCACATCCTCTTCCGACCAAGCTAACACTCCACCGTCAGGGTGTGTACCCTCAACTCAGCATTTCTTTAAGCTAGGTTGAGACTTCCTTTCCCAAAGATTATTCGCCAATTCTTTTCTTCATGGAGAATTGGCCCTACCCAACTTTGCTCAAATGGGTAGAGGACCTTGATTGCGACCTTAATTCTGTGGAAGCAATTAGGTCAACCCGAACTAAACGTGTCCCAATTTAACGTTGTGTTCACCTTTAAAGAGGATGGAAAGAACATGAGATGGTGGTATACTAGCGTCCGACCTAAGATGGGGGGCATTAGTTTTAGACATCCACTCCTCAATCAAAGGATGGAAAGAGGAGTTTTTCTTCGTCATGGGGGACTGGAAATTCCATCATGCCGAAGTGGATAAAGAGGACATAGTCCCCACTCTTTATCATTCTTTCTGTAATTAGTATTTATTTTATTTCTGATTCAGACCCCTTTTATGAAAATTATTTTCTCAAACCTTCTTCGCCCTTTTTCCAGTTTACAAACCTTGCCACCTGAGGTTGGTCATCCAAGGTCAAGCTGACTCCATTCGAGCTCTTTCCAACAAATAGAGGTCTTGCAAGTTCGTGATCTTAGACATACTTTTTCTAAGCAGGCCTACTTCGAACGCCATCATCAACCTCAACGTCTAGTCGTCCTGCTACTTCTGTGGGAGCTCCAACCTCTTCTCGTAAGTCAACTCCATACTGACTCTTTAATCATATCATTCTTTATTACTTAGAACTTTTCAAACCAACATTTTTATTGACTTCTGTCCAAGGCTAAAACACAGGCATGTTGAATTTTCGGGCAGCAAAGGTAGCTACTGAGGCTGCCAAAGCGAAGAGAAAGGCTATTGACGTCGAAGTCGCTGACCGACTTGAAGAGGTCAATTCGAAACCTGAAACGGAGCAGCCACTGAAAAGACATTGTTCTGCAGAACGACTAGCTTGTCGACCCTTGCTGCTCTCTACAGCTCTCTTCGTCCAATTTCTTTGGCTATCCCCACTACGACAGCATCTTTTTCTTCGAGGTCGCGGAGAGATGCCCTGATCTGCAGAGGCTAAGCGTGGATGATCTAGTGGGGACATCGACCTAAGGTCTTCTTAGATTTCCTACGAGCTCCCTCTCCAGCGAGGGAGACTGTTGTTGCATTACCATCCACTCGGAGGGAATCTGCTACCATTATGACCAGGAGCTAGAATGAAAGAGAGCAATGATTTTTGGCTGATATGCCAATTGGAGAAAATATCATTTTAGCTCAGCTCTACAACCATAGAGTGATCGTCCACATGACATCAATTACTGAGAAGGTGAATTTCCTGACTCTTTAACATTATACTTTTATTATTCATATAACTACCTTTTAACACAACATTTTTCATTTTTAAGGTCAAGGTCGAGCTCGATAAGATTCCCAAATTAAGGGATCAGGCCAATGTTCTTTTTGAGAAAGTGGAGGTGGAGAATGCAGTCTTTGCTGAAAATGAGAATATTTATAAAGATCGTCTTAACATAATGGGGGACGAGCCCAATGCTCACCTTACTACAAAGCTGAAGCTGATGGATGAAATCAAAGCTCTGTGAACATAAGGGGAGAAGGCTGATGCCGGAGCTGAAAGTGAGAAGAAGAGAGCTGACGAAGCAACAGTTCGGGCAACAGCAGCGGTAAATAGGGTAAAAAAGGCGGAGCTAAACGCCTCTAAGGCAATTGAAACTGGAAGGCTTCCCCCGAGTTCGATGCCTTAGCTCAGGATGTGTATGTGCTGGCCTTGGGAGAAATCATCAAGTATATAAACAAGGAAAGGTCGGATTGGGATATTGTCTTTTTAGCAGAGGTATATAAAGAGCAGCAGGTAGAATTAGAGCAGCCATCCAAGACAGCTGAAGTCAGGATCACTCCGACTGAGGAAGATGTAGCTCATGTTTATGTTCCATCCCAAGACCCCCAGCTCCTTAGATTCCTTCTTTGTACTTGAGTTTTTACCTTATAAACCTCACAAATCTTTTGAAGCCCTCCAACTTCAATGAATGAAATTTTCAATTTGCTCTTTAAATGTTTTTACTTTAGAGATAACTCTGTTTACTTGAATGTTTATATGTGACATTAATTTCCTTTGTGGGTATCTCTTTATAAGAAATTTTCTCAATTCGTATAACCTTAGTTTGGCTTGCTCGTAAGAAAATACTTAGGTTTTTATGAAAATTTCACCAAGTATTGCAGCACGTGTAACCATAGCTCGGCATGCTCATGATTAGGGCTTAGACAATTCCTTGTAAGAATTTCCACCAAGTGTCACAGCACATGCAGACTTAGCTTGGCCTGCTCATGAACAGGGCTTACAGCACATGTAGGAATTTCCACCAAGTATTGCAGCACATGCAACCTTAGCTCGGCCTGCTCATGAGCAGGGCTTAGGCAATTGTATTAACTATTCTCTGCTTTAAAAGCATACATTTTTATTATACATAACATGCATTACATAGCACAACCATATTTTACTGATAATATTTTTTGAGGTGCTCCGCATTCCAGGGGTGTAGTAAAGGTCTTCCTCCCATATCTTCTAATTCATACGCTCCTTTAAGCAATGCTTTTGTTACTTCTTAAGGACCTCCCAATTTGGTCCCAAGAATCCAGAATTGAGTTCTCTAGTTGCTAAAAGGACTTTTCTTAATACGAGGTAGCCCACTTTGAATTCTCATTTCTTGACTCTTTTGATTATAATACATGGCATTGCGTTGTTTATATACTGCATTTCTGATCTCCACCTCATTCCCTCTTTCTTCTATCAAGTCTAGCTCTCATCGTAACATTTATTCATTTCCTCTCTCACAATATGTTATCGTTCGAGCAGATGGAATCCCTACCTCAAGAGGAATGACAACTTCCACTCCAAAGGCTAAAGAAAACGTGGTTTCCCCAATGCTATTCCGAGGTGTAGAGCGATAAGACTACAACACACTGGGGAGTTCATCTGCCCATCCTCCCTTAAGAACATCAAGCTTAGCTTTTAGTGTATGTTTAATGATTTTATTAATTGCTTCAACTTGGCCGTTACCTTGAGGATGATTTGGCGTAGAAGTGTTTCTGTATGCCGAACTTCTCACAAAAATCGGCGAAACGACGGTTATCGAATTGTTTCCCATTGTTAGTCACGATGGAATGTAGTATCCCAAATCTGCATACGATAGATTTCCAAATAAAATCCGTGGTCCTCTACTCAGTAATTTTAGCCAGGGGGCTCGGGTTCGCCTATTTGTTGAAATAGTCCACAACTACAATTGCAAACTTCGTCCCTCCTTTTTCGATTGGCATAGGATCAATCAAGTGAACCTCCCATTTGGAAAAGGGCCAAGAAGCTATCACATAATTCAGCTCGCCTGGGGAGGAGCTTAATGTTGGGAGCAAATCGCTGGCATTTGTCGCATTTCTCACAAAGTCTAGGGTATCCTTTTTCATAGTAAGCTAAAAATATCCTTTCGTAAAATTTTGTGGGCCAGGGATTGTCCATCAGCGTAATTCCCACATACTCCTTCATGAACTTCTTGTAGGGCACTCGGCATCTCCTCTTCATTTAAACATCTCAACAAAGGTAAGGAGTATCCTCGCTTATAAAAGACATCATCTATCATCGTATACCTTACTGACCTCATTCAAAGTCTTTTTGCTTCAACAGAATCCTTTGGACAAATACCTATCCTCAAGAAAGACTTGATATCATCCATCCAGGTAGGTTTTAAGTCAGTTGCCATGGCGACCACTTCTGATTCCTCAACGGCTAGATGATATATCCTTGACACATGTATACTGTCAAATTTTTCTATTCCTTTACTATTTGCCAATCGAGCCAGGGCGTCGACATGACCATTTTGAGTTCGAGGAATCCGTTCGATGGATATCGTTTCAAAGTCATTGAATTCTCGCTTCACGATTTGAAAGTATTTGCTCATCCTTTCTTCTCTAGCTTGATATGCTTCATTGACCTGGTTGACCACCAATTGTGAGTCACTGTGGATTATTAGGCTAGTAACTTTCATATTTTTTCCATCCTCACTCCGGCTATGAGTGCCTCATATTTAGCTTCATTATTTGAGGTCCTGAAATCGAAGGACAATGCTTCGCTAAACAGTTGATTGTTGGGACTAATCAAAATAATTCCAGCCCCCGATTGTGTTTCGATAAAAGAACCATCTACAAAAAGTTTCTAGGGCGGCTGATGACAAGATTCTTCTATTGGGGCTGAATTGAATTCTGCGACAAAGTCGGCAAGGGCCTATCCTTTCAAAGAAAAATGGTGTTTATATCTTATATCGAGTTGGCCAAGCTCCATAGTCCACTTCATCATCCAACCTAAAGTGTCTGGTTTTTGAAATACCTGTCTCAACGGGTAGTTGGTTGAGATTTCAATAGGATGCTCCAAGAAGTAAGGCATCAATTTCCTTGTTACTATCACCACAGTGTAAGCTAGCTTTTCTAAGGGGGAATATCGGAGCTCGACCTCATAAAAGGCCTTGCTTACGTAATAAATTGGATGTTGCACCCCCTCTTCCTCCCTCATTAAGACAGTGATGGCTGCATGGTTAGATACAACTAAATATAGTATTAAAAGCTCCCCTACTTTTGGTTTTGACAACATTGGAGGTTGTATTAGTTGTAATTTTAGCTCGTCAAAAGCACGCTAACATTCGAAAGTCCATTCGAATTTCTTTCCTCCTCTTAAGATGTCGAAGACAGGCTTACATTTATCGATCGACTTATATATGAAACGACTGAGGGTAGCTACCCTTACCGTCAGGCTTTGTACCTCTTTAGGTTTCGCTGGGGGATGCATTTCGATGATAGCTTGTATCTTTTCTGGGTTTGCTTCAGTCCCCCTCTAATTTACCAAATACCCTAGGAATTTTCCCGAACTCACTCCAAAGACACATTTGTGTGGATTCAGTTTCATTCCATACCTTCTTAGTACTTCAAATATCTCTGCGAGGTGCAACTGATGATCTTCTACGCTTACACTTTTTACTAACATATCATCAACATATACTTCCATAGTCTTACCAATTTGCTCGGCGAACATGGCATCGACTAGACGCTGATAGTAGCTCCGACATTCTTTAGATCGAAGGGCATCATCTTGTACCGCGATTAGTTATGAAGGCAGTGTGTTCCTGATCTGGTTTGTACATGGGGATTTAATTATACCCCGAGTACGCATCCATGAAGCTAAGCAATTCGCGCCCCGCCGTTGTATCTACCATTTGATCTATTCTTGATAACGGGAAGCTGTCCTTTGGACATGTCTTATTCAGATCGGTAAATTCAATGCACATTCTCCAATCACCATTGCTTTTCTTTACTAGAACTGGGTTAGCTAACCACGTTGGGTATTTTACTTCACAAATAAACCAATTATGGAGTAGCTTTTGCACCTCTTTGTTTAAGGCCTCGTACTTTTCTGGGTTTAAAGGCTTTTGCCGCTGTTGTTGCGATCGTGCTGTAGGGTCAAGTCCTAGCTTATGGCAAGTGACCTTCGGGTCAATCCCTTTTAATATCAGAGTGATCCCACGCGAAGACATCAAGGTCTTTTCGAAAGAATTCAATAATATGATCTCGAGTGGGTAGTTGTAATCCGCGACCAACTTTAAGTTCCTTTGGTGGGTCGCTTGATCCGACCTCTATTTTGTCCAGCTCCTCTACAGGTTCTCCACCTTCCATTCATACGCGTGGGTCCAATGAACTCAGGTCAAATTCGTTGAGTATTTTATATGGACCTCTGGATTGACCCTCAATTGGCATGTTTTGACGATACGTTTATTTTCCTTGACTTTCCCTACTCCATATGGAGTAGGAAACTTAATGGAATAATGATACATTGATACGATCGCCTTGAGGTCGAATAATAATGGTTGTCCCATGAAAGCATCGTATGGAGAATTTAAGTCCATTATGATAAATTCTGCATTTAACCTAGTTCGACATGGAGCTTCGCCGACCTCAACTGAAAGCCTGATATTTCTTTTAGCTTTATTAAGGGCCCCATTAAGTCCTAAGATCACATTGGGATACGGTTGCAAAAAACTCAATGTTATTCCCATCCATTCCAATGTATGGACAAAGAGTATGTTGAGAGAACTGCATGTATCAACTAGGATCTTAGGGACAATGATTCTAGCAATGGGTACTGAGATAATCATGATACCAGAATAATGACAAGAGTCTGCGTCCTTTTCTTCAAACATGAGTTGTTCGTCGAAAGCACTTCGGCGATGTTTCTCTAAGATGCCGATCTTAGTGAGGTCGACGATGATTGACCTTTTTAATTTATTTTCCTTTTCTTGCTCATTTTTCCTTACCATTTGGATATGGGGACAAGGTAATTCAACATTGCAAGCCCTCGCTTCAGCTTGATTCCCACGTACTACACCTGGACCGCTTGGAGTAGGAAATTTCATACAATAATGATAGATCGAGGTCCCAGCTTGTAGTTCATGTAACATGGGTCTTCATAATATGCCATTGTAGTTCGAAGGGATGTCTACCACAATAAAATCTGCCAAGATCCATCTTTGACAAGGGGGTTCTCCCTGATCCACGCTTAAAACATTTTACCCTTGTGCTTCGATAGGATCCTCCGAAAATCCCTGTAACCTTCTACAATATGGCCGGAGGTAGTGCTCCTAGATTTCCATTTGCTCCAATGTTCGAGAATATATCACGTTTACCGAACTTCCATTGTCAACTAATATTCGGTGCACCCATACCCCTACGACAGTCATGACAATGACTAACGTATCGTTTTGGTCATGTAGCACTCAATATAAATCTTTTTCTAAAAACCCAAACCATTCTTTATGAAGAGACACGCCGACCTCATGTTCTGTTAGTGTGACATTATAATTCTGCTAGGTGCGGGCATTACGCGCCTGCCTCCACCTGGACTTTCTGGATCCTTCAAGATATTGATTTCCGCTTATTAGAGTTCTGATTTTAGCTCGGACAACTGCATCCCGAGCTCGTTGATTTGTCTGAGCTTGCTTGTTCGTTTTGGACTGGTTTGGCTGTCGATTGTTTGCTTGACTTGTTTCCCTAGGTTTGGCCATAAATTCTTATAGATGACCTCGGTAAATCAAAGACTCCATTTCTTCCTTCAAATTTCTACAGTTGTCAGTGTTATACCCCGTAGACTTGTGGTATCGACAATACCTCTTTGGGACTTTTCCTAAGTATTCCTTTTTCTGAGGTGGAGGTCTGCGGAATGCCTCATTTTCCTCTGCTTGTAAGAAAACTTCTTTCAGCATGGCATTCAGGGGATGATATTCGTAGAACTTTTCCAGGTATGGTTTGGAACGTACTTGGTCTCTCCTGCTTTTTCTTTTATGTCGGTTATAATCTTTATCTATTTATTTGCCATTGGTCTGATATGAAGTTGTATGATTTGAATTTGACTCAAGGTCTTCTTGATCTTACGTGACTTCCTCAGCACTAATATGTTTCTCAACTCGGCTCAGAAGCTCATGGTATGTCTAATGTCCATCCTCATGTACAGACCACCAGAACCTTATTTTTAGTTTTAATCCAGAAAGGACTGTCATAAGTGCAGCATCGTCTGAAATCTTTTCAACCTCCATGGACTGCTTATTGAACCTACTGAGATAATTTTTTAGTGATTATGTCCTTCCTTGTTTAATGCTTACTAACCGCTCTTTAGGCGTAGTTTTCGCCTTAGAACCCATGAATTGGCCAAGAAATTTTGTAGCAAGGTCGCTCCAACTTTTTATGGACCTTTGGTGGAGCCTCCTAAACCATCTTTGGGCCTTATCTCCCAAGGTGAGTGGGAATGCGCGACATATTATGGCATCTCCCGCTCCTTGAAGCTCCATCCAGGAAGTATACTTATCCAAGTGACTAAGAAGGTCCCCTTCTCTGTCATACCCAATTAGCTGTGGCATGTTCAACTTTTTTGGTAGAGGTTCAGCAAGAATATCCTCAGTGAAAGGAGAATGTCGTTTTGTGAGGTATTCCTCCATACTTCCCTTGTTTTTAGCTTCTAGGTCAGCAATACATTTTTTAAGACGCTCATTTCAGGTCCTGGACCTTCTACTGAACACCTAGCATAGGATTTTTCGTGCATGCTTGGGGTGTGAGGGAATGTTGGGAGCCCAATCTATTAAACACACTGTTGGTTTTCCTTGCAGTTGGTCTTGCGGTTATGGGAGAACTTCTGAGTTTTACGGTTTGGCCTTTGGAAGATTCTCCTCCTGAGAACTAGAGGGTCCTTCTGGTCGGAGGTCGTCTAGCCTTTTCCCTTTGTGGGGATTCGACCTCCGTATCCTGCAATGGCGCGGGAGCTTGATTCTGCTCTAGCCTATTGGCAACATTTGACAGTTTTTCAATGTCTTCTCTCGTTGCATTCATCTGAGGATCGACAGTGTCATTTTGACCTCGTCCTCGCCTTGTACTTCGTTTGTGGCTGGTATGTTCAGGATGAGTATGGGGTTGATTTCTAGATGTTGACGATTCATCCATCATAATATTTACAAGTTGAAGGCCTTCCTTCTAGCGCCAATCTGTTGACACCAAAATCTGTTTATATAATTTATCAAGCCAACTTAGTAGGAAATATGGTATCAATCATGATGAAAGATCGCAATTAAGATAAATGCTCCTCTAACATAGGAGTTATTTGAAATATGATCAAAAGATACAGTGAGAGATTGTAATGTCTCCAGAGAAAATTGTCATCCCTTTTTTCTTGGCTTTAATCCCATATTTATAGTAAAAAATGTGCATGTACCCTGCCCTTCATATCTTTTCAGCTGTAATTTCGAACTGAAGAAGTACATTTGTTGCCCTAATTAAATTGGCTAGCAAGCTCGGAATGTCAAATCATCATAAATTAATCCTGTAAGTGGCCTCAGTAATTAATGGATTACTTAGAGATGAGAGCTTAATCAATTGATTGGTGAATTATGTGGGCGTTGACGTCAGAACTTTACATATGCCTTTAGCTGATTGGGTGTCTATATATCTCGTCAATGATTTTCAATCATTATGCTTCCTCCAATCTCAATAAACTATATAAACTTCTCGTACAAGCAAAACATTAGCTGAGCTGACTTCAATAACTGACCTCGGAGTTAACAACTGAGCCGACCTCATGTCAAGACCTATTCTTCTTCTACAGTAATCCGAACTTAACCGACCTCAGAGGTCGGACATCAACATAGCCCAATTTAAAAACATATAAATAACAAGCTATCCAANAGTAATCCGAACTTAACCGACCTCAGAGGTCGGACATCAACATAGCCCAATTTAAAAACATATAAATAACAAGCTATCCAATAATATTAATTTAGTGTATACAAATACCAAAAAGTAGTTATTAATATTAAAACATCGATGATCCATGTCAATAATTCATTTTCTTTAAGCAGCCTGCATAAAGAATTGAGTTTATATGGGAGTGGGCGTACTGTTGCTTACCAAATGAAATTGGAATGGAAAGGAAAATGATAAGGTCCAAATGTTAGGCTAGCAAAAAATTAATTTGACTGAACTTGGATGGTTTGTTTAATTAATTTGCAAATTTGTTTAAAAAATTAAAATAATTTAATTAATTCAATATAAAAAAATTTAAAAAAATATTTAAATTCGGTTCTTATTCGATTTTTCGGTTCTGATGTGAATGGAAGTTTTGATGGACACAATAATGAGGTTGTTGACATGAAGAGACATGATTGCTGGATAAAATTTCTAAGATTTTTTTACTCTTACTAGTTTTACACCCGTGTAATGCACGGATTGTGGTATTTTTAA
>CAIGRQ010155967.1:0-12880 GCA_903798375.1 Fraxinus sp. D2006-0159
CAATTTTCTATTATACTAATTCGGACATATAAGATTAAATAGTAAGTAAATAAATAAATAAAATTATATATTATCTTATTCAATCATTATTAGCCGAATTTACAAAGAAGAAAGTACATTTAACATAACATGGAAAACTTATACTATATTTATTGTGGGAAGGACGGTGAGTTCATCCTCTAAATGCACTAAAATAATTACAGTTACACTATCCACTCATACTTTTTAAATTCTTTTTACTTTTTAAACATTTTATTTCTTTTTTTTTTAAAAGAGGCAAGTTGGGTTGGACATGTTTATTCAATTTTCATGAGTTAACACATAACTCGACCAGATCTGACCGCCTACACAGCCACCCACCAAATCCGTGTAAAAACAACAAAAAAATCAATCCAAACCAATCGGGTTGGTTCGGTTTGGACGGGTTTTACCCACTCCTATGAGCGTGTGTTTGGTAAGCATAATATATTTGATAAAGAAATTACTTTTTATGTAAAGTAAATCAACAAATGATAAAAAGAAGATCGTGTTTTGAGGTAGAAATTCATAATTTTAACTTTTAACATTAATGTTAGAATTTCAGTGTAACTCGAATTCTGTTTTGAATGCATATTTGGAATCGATTATTTGTCATGAAGAAGTAAAAAAACTACAAAAAGTCAAAAGAAGATAAAAGATGGATTATGGCGAAAAAGTCATTACAAAATTGCTCGTGGCCACTTATCAACCGATCAGAACAGGATCGGGTGCTTGCTAGACACAAGCAGGCCGCTCAAGCAACAGTGACAACCACTTGCTAGATGTAAGGGTGCCGCTCGAATGACAACTTTATCTGAAAATTCAAAGTTTTGCGATTTGGCCAATTTTGAGGATCTTATTTCAACCCAAATGTTTAATTATTGGTTTTACTCATTATGTTGGGACTTTACCATATATTAAACTATTTATACATTAATTCCCTTAATATGTTAGAAATTGTTGTATTATAAATATGTGGTGTATTACACATATTTGATGGATCTAGATTAATAGAGGGACTTACAGATAGAAAAATTGAGGATGGAGTCTTGTGAGATTTAGCATAACATACTGTAACTCTTTACTTTTGATATGGTGAATTTTTCGTAATTCTCCATAATTTTTTCAGTCTTGGTTCACATAAATCTTATATTTTATAATTGTTATTTTTATCTTGCCATTTATCTCGTCTTTAATATTCATAATAATTGGCTCATTTTCTAACAAGTAGATGAATTTTGCTTGGTCAACTCTTTAAACATCGATCATTTCTTCAGCAATTACCACTTCCATATAGGGGGCTTTGCTACATTACCAAGGCCACACGGGCCGTGGGCCCTGATGGTCTAGGGGCCCAACTTGGGAAAATAATCATAGAGAATAGCAAAATGCTTTGTCCCTACTCTCACCTTGCCTCACCCAATTAGGTAAGGGTGGGAATGAGTTGTGTTGGATCGATTCTTGTTTCCACCCAAATAAAACTCAATATGATCAGTTTAATTAAAATTTAACACAACTCAACCCCTATAAAGGTTGAAGAAAAATGCTAAATATACACAGGGGTTAACATCCCTGTGTACACCCCCCCCCCCCCTTCACAAGCCCCCTCCGACCAATGAAATAATCGTGGGCTCCCCTCGTGTGTGTGTGTGGGAGGGAGGGTGTACACGGGGGGTACGTGTAGCAAATCCCAAGGTTGAAACCCAACCTAATTCAATCCAATCAAGTATCGGTCGAGTTAAGTTAGGTTGGTCGGTTTAAGACGATTTGTCAACAAAAATTAAAGGTATCCAGTTTTCTATTATATTAAATTCGGATAGACAGAATTAAATAGTTAGTAAATAAATAAAATTATTTATTATGTTATTCAATCCTCATTAGCCGAGCTTAAAAGAACAACATTTAACATAACATGAAAAACTTATACTACATTTATTGTGGGAAGGACAGTAGGCTCCTCCTTTAAAATGCATCAACGTAATTACAGTTATACTATCCACTTATACTTTATAAGTTCTTTTTACTTGTTAGGCATTTTATTTTTATTTTTTAAAGTAAGCATGTCGGGTTGTGCGGATTTATTCGATTTTCGTGAGCTCGCCCATAACCTGACCCAACCCGTCTACACAGCCAACTCACCCAACTCATCTAAAAACAACAAAAAAATCGACCTAAACCGGTCGGGTTGATTCGGTTTGGACGGTTTGGTGGGTTCGATCAAGTTTTGCCCATCCATACTATTAGGTAATAGAGGCCAAAATGGAAAACATTGCTCTTACCCTAGTTATTACTTATAATTTTATTTTATGTTTTTAACGCTATATTGCATTTAAGAAGTTAAAATTTAATAAATAAATAACTAAACGAGACCATATATAGAAATATTTTATCTCTACTGTCCGAAATTCCCTAGCAAGGCAAGGGACATGAAAGGCTACGAGGCCTCTACTTATCTTGTCTCGTTGCCATCTCTACTCGTGACTATTAAAGGCGTTAGATTTTTTTCAAAATTGATAAAGTGAAATAAAAATTGGAAGAAGCAACCCTTTTATTAGCCAACACGTATTTGGCATATATAAATTACTCTGGTTATTTAGCTTAACAAAAGGTTATCGATGACGATGTCAAGATTTGAAGGTTAAAAACTTATTTATACTTTTGTAAAGATTGGGGACTTCTATTGCAATTATTGAATCCTAGATGTGAGTCCAGCAAACGAATTGGGTCTTTGAATTTTAGCCCAGTTTCATAGTGGGCTAAACTTGGAAGCCCAAAGTTAACATTGGTTGCATTTGATCTGACGCGTCAGAAACGTGACACGTCACACATTTTTACAACGTCTTAGTGGCAACAGTGACGCTGCCATTGCTGATATCCCGCACTTCTCACACAATATGCGTTTATAAAACAAAAATCACCGAAGAGAAAGAGAGCGAGTGAAATGGAGAACGAGCAGATTCCAGAGAGTGTAAGGCGACGAATCGAGGAAATACTCAAGGAAATTGAAGAAGATGAGGAGGAGGAGAATTATGACTAGTAAAAAACTCTTCAATTTTCGTTTTTTTCCAGTGCATCTACAGTTTGAAAAAAATTGGAACGTGATTACGATGATTGGATTATTTAATTTTATTTTGCTTCTGTTAAATGTGCATGTTTGGATTTATGGTTTTTGAATACTGAATATTGAATATTGAATTTGTAGTTCTTATTTTTGTTTTTATGAGCTCCAAACAATCTCTAAATTTTTATAATGCTCCACCATATAAATTAAAATCTTCGGAATTATTTTTCAAATTTTCGTTTTTTTAGAGTATGATTTTCACTTGATTTTCTCCCTTTGCTTTTAGTTTTTCGAAAATTGGACCAATATTACGATGATTCGATTATTTTACTTTTTTCTTCAGTTAACAATGCATATTTTTATTAAGGATTTTTGGATGTCAGAAAGTAGAGATTGTAAGATTGAATGTATAGTTTTTATTTTTGTTTTAATGAAATCCAAGCGATCACTATACTCTATGTAAATGATAAAGCCAATAGTAAGTGTTTTGGTGTTTATGTTTTAGAGAAATGCTATGGTTACCAGGGGGTGGGGGGGGGTTGACAACCCCCCGGTACAATTAGCATTTCTCTATGTTTTATATAGACATGCATGCGTGTACCATAAGACCAAGGATTTAGCTAAAGTAAAATTTGTTCAATTTTCAGATTTCTTTTTCGAGGGGAATGGTAATTCAATTGATTTTCTCTGTTCGCATTTGCGTTTTCTGTAACTGATAGGCCCAAGATGAAGTTTGGTGTTTATCGTTTTACACAGTCATGTATACGACAGCTGATAAGACCATGGATTTAGCTAATGGATTTTACATTGCTTGTGTGTGCACGGAATAATCCTCTTGTTATTTTGATTGAAATGAAAGTTGAAAAATTGGAAAATCAAATTGCAGAAATTGTTGTTACTAGCATCCTTTATTTTTTGACATTATAGAGCTCCATAATATCATCATCAATCAATAAAGTAAACTCTGTTCAAATTACCTGAATGATTGACAAGGACCAAATGGTAGACATATAATCTTTTAGTTCTCTGCCTAAAGTGGTTTGATTACTAGCAAGTAAACAAGAAAACTCTGGCTTGCAGCAGCGGCTTGTTTGCTAGCATGTCTACATATATTTTGGTTCTCTTGTAATTGGTGATGTTATGACTAATTTCAGTTTATTCTTTTGTGGTTTTTAGCCAGCAAGGTTCTGCATCTGGCCATTTCACATATGACCGCTCTTTGGCTGCCTCGCATTCATATCTTGGTGGTGGGCAATTTATTAATATTTTCTGTTTTCTTTTTATGTACTTCTTTTCTTAATTAAAAAGAGTGGTTCCCAGAGGCTGAAGAAATTCACAGTAGGATAGGTTTCTTGGAGGGCGGTTCTGTGCTGATCCTTCCTCTGTTCTATCTGGAAGGTACTAGGCTTAAAACTCTCTTTCATTCTGAAGTGGAAAATGGACAAACTGGTAGTGGGGATCCCTTATTTTTTCACCTTAAAAGTATCCACGGAACACTTCACAATTTGCATTTTGATTTCTTGCTATTTCATTTCTCGTTAATCTAGGATGCTTCCATTTTAATCACTTGGATCTAAAATTAAGGTTTTTATTTACACGACCTATGCATTTGATTATGTCTTCAGTAGTAATGAATTAAGGAGAGAATAATTGCCTATACATGCCTAATTAAGATAACGATCTACACTCATTCCTACCCAAAGAATGATATGATAAGTTCTGATTTAACCTAATTGCCATTTCCTAGCCGAAAACTAAGAAAATGTGAACTCATTAGTTATCTGTTGTCCTGAGTAAGTTCTCTCTGTGTGCGCACTCTCCAAACAGTTCTTATAGGCATGTACTACCCCTTCATTTAGCTTCTATTTTTACTTAGCTGCACTTCATCCTTTTGCAGGAGTTGTTCTGTTCCCTGAGGCCACCCTTCCTCTCAGAGCAGTTTTGCCTAGTTATAAAGCTGCTTTTAAACGGGCCTTAGGACAAGATTATGCTCCTTTTACTATTGGTGTTGTATGTGATCTCCTTGCTATGCCTTGCGTTATTTTCATTTGTATAGACTTTGTTCCATCATTCCTTTCCTTCGATTAATGTTAGCAATGGTTTTCAGGTTCATGTTGAGAGGGATATTGTAAATAGAAGGTACAATCTTGCAACTACTGGTACAACTGCTGAGGTACAGAGTGAAAACCTTGTTTCATTTTTGTTTTTGAGTATTTAGAGGGTCCGAAAGCACCAGCTTGTTCCTTCTCCTATGGAGAGTGAGAGATTTGACTGCTTACTAGCACTGTCCCCATACCACGTTAAGGTACGATGATGCCTAGATCTTAACATGAACCAACTCACCACCATATTTTCCAATAACCATATTGCCCTCTATTGGGTCCCTGAAACATTGAAACCAGCTGTTCTTATGTTATTTGTTAAGTAATTTGGGTTCTATTTACTTTTCTTTTATGTTGGATCCTCAAAGCAAAAGGTCAATAGGTGCAGGACATCTCTTCACTGCAAATTAACGGAGGGGTAAAATTGGGTTACATTCAGTGTTTCTGTATTATGTCTGAGTTCTTCTTTTTTTACACAAAACAAAGAGTACATGATGCAAGTGAACTTTATGTTAGAGAGGAGCCAACTACAACCAACGTTTATGTGCATTTTTAAAATTTGTGTTGGGGGTATTATTATTATTATTATTTTGGTTAGCCAGCTGAATACACAGCATCTTGCTTGATAACTGTCAAGCAGATAAAATAAATTTCCTGTTGAAGTCGTTTTCTTGTTTAAAGCAATTATGAGAAGAGGATGATCTTGTATCAAATGGCCGTGCTGAAGAATTATGTAAACTATGCAAACTTAGATCTTAAAAATCATTTTTCATTCCATAAATTCAGGGATCTAAATGGGAACTCATTGGTCCCTTTTGTCAAAAGTGGTTTGTGATGTCTGGAAGTAGCTTTTTTATTCTTGAGCAACAGTCTGACTTTCAACAGTCATAGAGTTTAAAGACCAATTATGTACTGACAATTACGATCTCATGGAATCTGTACATTAACAAGTGTTATTTCATGCTGAATTCAAGAGGCAGCAGAATATGATTGAGAAATATAAGCATGAGTTGATGAGGAGATGGCGTTCAGTGTTGGACACTGGAGCTGTACGATGCAAGTTGGTTGTTATTTTCCATCGTTAAGTTGCAGTTTTACCCTCCACGCTGTTACTTCTCTTTCTCCACAAAAACTATTTATCTAGTGGGTATCATGGAAATTGAGAATTTAGAGTCATACCTACCCCCAAATTGTTGGATGATACCTTTCATTTCATATTGCAATCCATTCGCTTTTACATCAAATCGATTTTGTAATTAATATGTGCATCTTCTTTGGCTTAAAATTGAAATATGGCTGATAAATATCTTCACGAGGAAAAGTAGGTGAAGAATCAATATTGTTTTACTGCTCATAGACTTCTTATTATGGAGGCAAAGGAAGTTTTGTATTAAGATAAAGTTCTGGATCTCCGAAATTTGGTAGACATGTCTTTTACATTTTTTTCAGATTTATTATCAATGATAAAGTGTCGGGACTTCATTGTGCGAGCTAACGTCCTTTTGGATTGGCTTCTTTTCAACATTGCTGTCTTGACGTACCGTGCGCTGTAACTGTTGCCTGATATGCCATGAACTCTGTTAGTGTGATAGGCTACTGTTACAGGCACAATGACCAAATTTGGTATATACATTCTGAGCATTGTGTTCTGATATGACCCAGCAGTTGTGCTTAATTTCTTTCTATTTGAATGTGCAGATTAAGCAGTATCGGCGGCTCGAAGATGGCACTGTAAATGTTGTTACCCGTGGCCAGCAGCGTTTTCGTGTTAGGCGCCGTTGGACTGATGACAATGGAGCAGTGAGTAACTGTTAGATACCTGACCGATTTATAAATGCTGTTCTTGCTGTGCTGACTTTTGAATTATGCTCATTCCTTTATTGTCAATAGCTTGTTGGAGAAGTTCAAATCATTCAAGAAGATTTGCCATTGAGAACACCATGGGAGGCAGTTGGTAAACTTGCTCCATTAAAGAACTTGCATATTGGTGGTATCTCAAAAGTGCAACCTTTAACTGGTTCTCAGGCTAACCCAAATAATTATGAGGATGGAAATGATTCTGATGCAACGTCAGAGGGAAGTTTTGAGAGGCTTCTTACAGAAACAGAAAGAAAGTTGCACCAATCTGCTCTTTGTTCTTGTTATGGTTCTGATGCTATTGATGAGTCAACAAGTAGTGACGACGAGAAGTTTGGGCAAGATTTGGAATGCCAACCTGGAAGACCTCAGTTAGACAATGGAGATGCTGGTCCAGGGGTGGGGAAAACAGATTTTCTGGATGTACAACCTTGCAACAGAGTGGAACAGGAGAAGTACCCTATAAGCCACCTCCGTGACGTTCCTAGAGCCTTCTGGCCTGGCTGGGTTTACCGCATGTACGATTCATATTCTCTTGCTCAAAAGGCAGCAGGTGATGTGGCTTTTCTTTCTTCCATCCATACTTTGTTCTCGTCTTGCTTATCCCATGAACATCTGGAAGACTGGAATCTTAATTTTTGTATGAATGTGTAGATGCATTTTTGCTTTTCAGTTTTTGAATATAAGCATCAATTATTGGCAAGACCACGGTTCTGCAAAATCTTTATATCTGTTTTTTAGATTTCAAATGTTCAATTAGTCTGCAAGAGATCTCGTGCTTACTTTTTAGTATTCAGTTGAAAAGATAGGTACAGTATGAAATCATGAAAACTCTGAACTTGTGGATGAGTAATCTCCTTTATAATAATATTGCAGATAGATGGAAAAATGTCGTGAGTACACCAAGTATGGACGGGTTCGTGATGAAACCAATTCTGCTTTCGTTTCAGATTGCCAGTAAAATTCCTGTATCCGATTCAACGAGGCAAGAACTTTTGGACATTGACGCGATTTCTTATAGATTGCGCAGGGAGATTGAGTTACTTGAGAGTTTAGATTGTATTCGTTGTAAAATATGTCAGGTAAAACAATACTAAAGCAGTTTTCACTGTGTCCATCGACAGTGTATACATACTTGTTTTTGCGTGTGTAAGTTATTGAGTCTTCATTTAAAATACTATTTAACTTTTCTTTTGTTTCCTTTCCTCGTAGACTCTGTTTGCAAAGCGAAGTGATATTTTAGTGATGTCTACTGAGGGCCCACTCGGTGCATACGTTAATGCATTTGGGTTTGTATATGAGATACTGACTCTCCACAAAGCGGAGGGAATTGCAATCGTAGGAGTTCCAGTAAGAGACTACAGCTGGTTTCCTGGGTGAGTTTCTTTTTCTTCTGATCGAGATGTCCTACAAAAGGCACTCGTCATATTAGCTTAAACAGAAAGTATTATTGATGCAGGTATGTATGGCAAGTTACTCAATGTATCACATGTGGATGCTCAACGGGCTGGTTCTTCACGGCCTTGAAGAAGGAAACGAGACCCTTTACTTTTTGGGGTGTTACTATCTCACAAATTCTGGACGAATCGCGTTGAAACTCTAGGAGATTTAACTGAATCGGGTAACTCCCGGTGCTTTCAAAATATAGATACTATTTGATAGCATTTATATATAATTGTGTGATAGCTCTGGTGGGCAAGAATAAAATGATGTAACCTGGAAATATGTGGCGAACTTGTGGCCAAGACTGTATGATGCACTCTTTTCTTATTTCTATGATGGAATATCATTATAGGCAAATTCCTGTGGTGCTATGAGATGGTGAATTATAGTTTAGAAGAATAGATCTGGAGAAGCAAGCCTATGCATCTTCTAGAAATTGCTCGAGACCTTGATAAGTAGATTGCCAAACTATAACAAGAATTTCGGGTTTTCAAGGCCATCTATCGAAGTTACGAAGCCAATTTATTACAAACAAACTGATCGACTGAACAAAAAATACGAGTTTATCATTGCCTAAACTTGAAAGATATTGAAAGACCTTGCCAAACAACAACAAAGAAAGAGCAACCGAGTTTATTGCTTAAGACACTAAAATGATAAAAAATTAAAAATCTCTTGAAATGCTAGGTTCATGTATTTCGACTACCATTAGTGGATTAACTGACGAAAAAACAAACTTGCTGAGAGCATACTGAATGCAGGGTAAATCCTGGTTGATTAGCGATAGTTGCGGTAGACAGGAGTGTACATGCAGCTCTCCGCATATTTAACGAGATCTTTGGGGCGAGGGAGTCGGGAAGCCAGACCTGGAAGGCACGTAACCATGTGAAATTAGTGCTGCAACTATACAAAGTCGAAACACATTAGAGCCTAGTTGGGTGAATACAGGACTTACCGAGTTCATATGACTTTGCAGCTACATTTGCTGCAATGTTGGCTGATATTTTTCTGATATTAGAGAATGGAGGATAGACAAGTCCCTTGGCATAGTTTTCCTCTGTCACTTCAGCTGCCAAAGCTTCCGCTACAATGAACGCCAAAAGATCAAAATTATTTACTCTGTATATAGTGGAAAAACAGAGTAAGGCTTGACCATAATGCACGTTTCTTTCAACTTTCCTCTATGAAATCCCACACTAAAGTATACTCGTTCTAGGGTGAGCTCCCGCAGGGGCGGTTTTCCAAAAAGAAAAGCTCACTCACCCAGAGAGTAAATTTCTCTCTCGGCCAGCCTTCAGGCACCCTGGGACAAATTGGGTCACCAGGGGCCTGAAGGCGTCCTGCTCCCAATTATAACGAATTACCAGTCGCATGCATTTCCTCAAGTAGTTGTAAGTTAGGAATGCTTACAAGCAGCCAAAAGCAAATCGTCATGTACACGTATTGTACCAGACATGATCAAGCCCAAACCAAATCCCGGGAATATATAAGCATTATTAGCCTGCCAATATGTATCTAAGTTAGGACAGTGAAAAAGCACAGATACAAGTGGTAGTTTTTTCAGGAATACACGAGAACCTGGCCGGGCACAAATACTTTTCCATCATATTCAACAGGGTCAAATGGGCTTCCACTACAAAAGATAGCACGTCCCTGAAAATGATAGCGCGACATGTAGATAAGAGCCAAAGAAATAGATGGCTGAAAATTCCTTATACGGGTACCCAATAGATCCATTTACCTCGCTCCATGTATAAGCCTCTTCAGCAGTACATTCTGATTGTGAGGTCGGGTTTGATAGAGCGAGAATGATTGGTTTCTGCATATGGACCAACCGTCCATCAAAGGTTAAGATTTTCAGAGAGAATTTTATTAATGCATGTCTGGCTAAAGTTTAAATATATGGAAAAAGTGACTTAAATTCCAAAAAAGTTCACGCATTTACTTATAAGTAAACTTTTTAAGCTTAGCAAAACATGATCTTAGTACACATCCATGATCCACCCAGAGATGTGTGTGTTTGGAGGCAGTGGGGAGAAGAAGAGATAACAGAGAGAGAACCTCATTGAAGGATGCCATGGCCTCTACTACTTCCTTAGTAAATGTTCGTCCAACACCCGAAGTTCCTATCAGAACTGTTGGTTTTATTGCCTGAAATCCAAAGAAATATAAGATAACGAGAAAATATGCAAGCCAGAATTTTGATAAACAACGTAAAATCCCTAGTTAGAACATGAATGTCCCACCTGAACTGCATTTAACAGCTCCTTAACAGGTTCGTGCTCATGAGCCCAAGGTTGTTTGAAATGTTGAAGGGACTCTTTACGAGAACTAACAATCAATCCCTATTACAAAGTAAAGAACTTAGGAGTAAAGAATACATTCTAGATAGAAACTTGATTAAATTATACAAGTATGCAATAAGAGGAAAATGCAATAGATGGACATAAGTTAGTACCCTAGAGTCCACGAGCCAAACTTTTTTTCGGGTTTCTTCAATTGGAGCATCTGTCTGCAAATGCAAGTTGAAAATTTGATCAGAAAGATTTACTGAAGAAAATAATGAAAAGTAGACAGCAAAATAAGTTAATTACCTTTTTGGATATCTCAAGAGCTATAAGCTCAGCTATACCAGTCCCAGCCTTCAAAAAACCAATAACTGAAGTCAGAAAACGAGCAGAAGTCGAAATAATGGGTGCATGGTGAAATTAAGCTGAAGGATAGAGCTAAAGTCCCACCCACTACTTTCAGAGCTGCAATAAGTCCAGCTAGAACCACTGAAGCTGTACCCTGTGATGAAACAAGAAAACTATGAAGGTCTACAAAAGAGAACGAAAAAAATTCTCTACCAAATAACACTTCTAATAAATTTACCTGAATATCATCATTGAACACAAGATGAGTTGTGCGGTATTTAGAAAGTAGCTCAAAGGCATTGTGGTTTGCGAAATCTTCAAACTAGAAAAGTACGACAAAATTTCAGGTTTACGGCAGCAAAGTGCACAAATTCCTGTATGCAAAAAATTCCTTATACCTGTACTAGGATTTTCTCCCCATAGTTCTGCTTAACTGCAGACATGAACTCTTCCAGAAGCTCAGCATATTCCTGTATTAAAAACAGAAAAGTTGAAAACCGCGTCAAACAAGAAGAAACGAAGTTAATTTGGGAAATACTTTTTTAATTGATTTCATAATCAATGCATGAGTAAATTACGAGACCTCGCCAGTTGCTCTGTTTTGCCTCAACCCAATGTAGAACTCATCGTCCAATAACTTCTTATTATTTGTCCCAACGTCGATGGTTATGGGTAGGCACTATCAAAGGTAAATGTAGAAAGTGAATTTCTGCAACCAATTCCTCAAAAATGAAACTTCAACACAATTAGCTTTAGATATTAAATTTCCACGGTTAAAAAAACGTGGAAATTTTCAATAAATTGAAAAAGAGCTAAAATCTTGTTACTATTGTCCAATCCACTGAGCTAAATTTTCAATAAAGGGTGTTCACCATATTGGCAAGTGTATTTACTTCCTTATATGGCATAAATAGAAGAGACTGTCCATTGAAATTTTCAAAAAATACCAAAATGTTGTAGGAAGAACAGTGTCCATTATCGTGGAAACTTGAAGAACTAGTGCTGATTTGTATTATGAGTCGGGTCTTAAGCCAAAACTCTGTAACAGTTATGAAGAGCTATCGCTTCATGTAGCATTAAAAATATTCGTATGAACAATCAAGAAAAAGAACGATAGGAAATATAGGAAATTAAAGAACAATAATCAGAGAGTTATTTTATGCTTACAACTGAGGGACGAACACCTCCAAGAGCTGTATATAGAGAAAGTTTTCCAACAGGAATCCCCATACCCTGCAACATTTTTGAATAATTTTTGGTAAATAACATTAAGCCTCGTGCACAGACACACGAGTCTCCATTTTTCAAGTTAAATTTTGTTAAACCAATCAATCTCACTCCTCAATCCCCTCCAGTCAGCACTCCTCAATCTCCTCCCGATCCACAATNAACATTAAGCCTCGTGCACAGACACGCACAAGTCTCCATTTTTCAAGTTAAATTTCATGATCAGTGCATTCATATAATATGAACCAATGAAATTTACCTGACAGCCGAGATCCCCGAGCCCTAAAATGCGCTCGCCATCAGTTACAACTATGACTTGAATAGTCTTTTCGGGCCAGTTCTTTAGAACTTCAAGAATCCTTCCCCTAAAATAGTCATATCACTTGATATCAGATAAACTGACTACTAGAAAACTTTGATCCACTAACCACAACCCCACTTCAATTATAGGCAGATAAAATATTTCGGCTCAACTTCATAGTAGAGTAGTAACTCATCAGAGAAAAGAAAGGGAAGCTAAGAGTACTTCTCTTTTA
>CAIGRQ010156052.1:0-14824 GCA_903798375.1 Fraxinus sp. D2006-0159
AAAAATCATTTAATTCATCACTGAACTTTACAAAATGTTTCTACAAGATCACTAAATTTTGCAAAATGTTGCCCAGGAGATCACTGTATTAGTGACCCATGAGTAACATTTTGCAAAGTTCAGTGATGAATTAGATGATTTTTAAAGTTCAGTGACCTAGTGAAAACGTTTTGCAAAGTTCAATGATCGTTTGGGTGATTTTTAAAATTCAGTGACCCTTTGGACGCATTGCGTAAAGTTCAGTGCCTATTTAGGCAATTTACTCCAGGTTATTCCCCTACAAGTTACATACACATTTACACACGGTCTCATATTACTATCTTATATCACATCCTCATACATGTATCATTTTTACTAACATTATATTTTCAAAGTGTTTGGAATGACAGATAGAAATATGTGACTTGGGTCCTCCAGATATTGAAATGGCGATGCACGATCGCCAACTTAATGTACTGTAACAATGGTTGCAGTGAATCCTCATTCCACTTCGTAGGTTGTTTTCATTTCTTTGCTTTTTAAATTTATGGAACCAAGTTGTTGCATGATCGACGATTGAGAACGTTGTCACTACAACGTTCACATTTGACAGTTATTTTCCCTTTAGATGATGATCTCTTCCTCTTTTCATTCGGTCTACTCGAACTTCTCTTTTGGTTAGGCGCTAATACAATGATATCTTGTACTTCTTGTGGCATAGTCCATTCAGTTGAATTTTCGACTGAAAAAATCACATCTTGGTATGCATTCATATGGATCCATCTTCATCATTGCAATCACAGCCAATTCGTGTGCACATGGTAACATATATACTTGAAACATCTTGAAAGTGCACGTATGTTGTTTCATATTGACGACAAAAGTTGAGCATTCACCACTAACTGAAAACATGTTCTGATTTGAATGAGATACCTGCAAATAGTAATGAAAATATTGTACACGTATATGCAAACCCATACATTTCAGATCATAGAGTTGAATATCAATTTCACAGATCACCGGGTTGAATATAAAGTTTATGACACAATATATATTTTAGGTCACAGTTATATGATTTAGGCCTTTGATATAAACTTCGTTCCACAAGTATCTACATTACCATCAACTACCTCAAATTAGTCATATATTTCAGGTCATAGGCATGAAGTTTAGGAATAATATATAAAATCCAAATCATAGAGACGAAGTTCAAAGTAACATAGATAAATGCAAGTACCAACATTTTTACGTTTCAAGACGTGTGTGTGTGTGTGTGTGTACACCTACATTTCAATAGAGATAAGGATCATTTTCCCTAAATATAGTTCAGGGCAGACATACATAATTCATGTCACGTTTCTATGAACTAGGTCACAGGGATAAGTTTCATACAAGTATTTTAATTACCCTCAAATATTTCAAATCAGTGCTCATTTTCCTTATCTTCTTTTCATATTTGTTCGACATCTTCGTGAAAGTGGCCTCGACGTTGTCCCTATGTTTGCAGAACTACGATTGTATCGATCGTCACAACGAATCCAATAAAGCTCCAATAGGAACTCTTTGACAATATGAAAAAACTAAGAGCTCTGCCCTATTAGATTGATTGGTCTGAGGTTATCGACAAAAAAAGATTTGTCTAAATCACTTTTGGCTGCCTTTGTGACCGCGTTCACTGATTCCACTATATTTTATGTCATTGTGGTGTTTTTGTTAGCTGACGTGGTATCGTGACCACTTTTCAGGCCCTACATCACCCTACAAGCAAAAAAACACAATGATGTAGATCATATATTTTAAAGTTGTGACTTTTATTATATATGTAAAAGTTAAATGAAATTATCACATTACCAGATAATCTCTAATCTTCTAATTCATTGTATATAGTTGTTGCATGTTATATTCGAATTTCGCCAACGTGTATGCGCAGACTACTGAATTGAATGCTTACATTATATTGTGACCCGATTTTTCATAATATAATTTCAGGTTTTGTAGGCAATGATTTGAATAAATTCCATGACACGTTCCTAGATACACCTTTTCAATTGCATTTTTTATGCTGTTGTGGCAATTCGATAAAAAACACAATACATCCATATCCCCATACGCATTCTTCCAAGTTTTCAAAAAATCATGACCAGAATTTGTCATTTTCATTATCTCCAATTTCAAATGCAAGTATGAATATATTGTTATTAACGTCGTGTACATGCTGTGGAAAAAGTACCACGAAATGTCTATTCAAATATGTGTCATCAACCACAATCACAGGCCTATAATACTTCCATCCTCAAATGGATGCATCGAGTGTCATGATATAGTATTTGAACCGATTGTGACCATCAAGTTCTAATCTTGTGACCGTGTTGTCTGTTGAAGCATGTACAAGAAGCTCTGTATCTTCTCAAATAAATCAATTGGATAATCTCTAATCATTTTTAAGGTTTTCTCTTGAGATCTCCAAGCCTTCACATAATTCAAAGAAACTTCATATGTATGCAACATGTCATTACGTATATCGTTAGGAGTATATATAGTACATGACGAGGTGTACTTGTATCTGATGCGATGGCACAACTGATGTTGAGACTTGCCAGTGAAAGCATAATACTATGTTTGAAGCATAGGTGTGACCAACCATAATTCATCTAATTTTAAATAGCTCTATTCTTCTTTAACTTTGATTATTTGCATATTCAATTACACTCATTATGTGTAGACTTTACAAAATATTGATTCTTGTCTAATCAAATAACCAAAAGTTCAAATATGTTTTGTAGTACATAGGACATGCTCAATTTTAAAATTTCCTTATTATGAAAGACCCTTCCTTCTTCTACCTTCCTAACATCGGCAACGAATACAATTGACTTTTTCATATCTGTGACCTGATGGCTCTACTGTTGCTTGGCATATTTCTAACATTAAATCTTGTAATGACAACAACTCTTCACTAGATTGTACATCAATTTGAACCATAGCAGATTGTCGATCTATTTCTGCATGAATGACCTCAATGTTTATTGGATATTTGACAGGATCATGATCCTTACCCTTTAGCATCATGTACGACACGACATTATTATCACTCTTTATTCGGATGGGAAGCAGATCACTGTTCAATAGATATGTTATTGTAACTGCCACCTTAATATAATCTAATCCAAACTTCTTCATAAAAATGTCCACAAGCTTCTTATAACAACAATTACGATCAATCAACACCAATGATAATTGTGAACCATTCAACAAACATACATGCTCGTATCCCATATCTCCAGATGCACACAAAATGGTCAGTCACATATATAATTAAGAGTCACAACTCAAAAACAGACTACTTATTATTATTGCAACTTGAAATTTTGAATCAAGTATGGCCCAACTTCTCATTACTTCCACATCACAATGTAACAAAGATCACACATTTAATGTGAAGGCACATCATGCAATTACGCAATTAAATCACAGATAATTATTACAAGAATAAATCTACTCTATCAGGCCTGACAAAAACCTGGCAGACCTCATGCTCTCACATGACATTGCTAGGCCTGACAGAGCAGCATTTACAATCACATTATGTAGAAGCACTATATATTTAACAACTACTAATTGTGTGATTATTATGCCTCTTGAAATATTATTTGAAGATCTTGAACAGCAATTCAATACATCAGCTCTGTAATGTTGCCCAAACCTTTTAGCTACTGGTACAATTGTGAGACTTGAAATATCCAATTAACTTCAAAATACATGATTCAGCAGACGTTAACAATTCTTTTTTGTGACTTGTGTACTGAATTGAGCGATGAATGCGGTTTACTAGGATGTTAAATTCAGCATTTTTGTACATTCACTTTGACAATTCCTCACATTAGGATGGGGCCCGCGATTTTTAAAATTATGAACCCCACCCCTATGTAAGGAGGCTGTCAAATTAAATGTACAAAAAGACTATAAATATAACATAATTCTAAATTTTATTGTTAAGGGATCCGATTGTAAATGGTAATTGGTTGCTGAATTTTAGGGATAGAAGGTAACGGAAACAAATTTAAACTTGATATCTTAGAATTGAAGTGGGATATATTTAACGTCTAACATATGAATTTTTCCCTTAAAAATATTGGTGGATTTTATCCCAAATTATTGAATTTCAATCAAAAATATTAGACACCCATATGAGACATTGCGATCCAATTGTTAAAGAGACGCTGCTCCCCATTTCAAAATTACAAAAAACCACCTTTTTAGGGCAAAAATAGATATACCATTTACCGAAAAAACTTGTCTGACCGAGAGCAGTAATAAAAAGGAAGCGACGTCTTTATCTTTCAACTTGATACATGTCCATTCTCTTGAATTCATTCAATTCAGAAGTTACATTCCTTTCCTCAATAAATGAACAAATGAACTGTACAGCTTGAAATATTTCTTCGCGATATGCCAATATTATGAGAACAGAACGGCATTAACTTTGTGGAGACGAGAGAAACCTATCTCTATAAGTACATGAAACAGCTAGGTAACAACTGATTTTAACATACAGTGTGAAGATAATAATAGAGAATGAGAAAGGGCTACGATAGACAATATAAAAAGAAAATATTAAAAAAAACAGAAGGAAAAACTTCCCATCTCCTTCGAACAAAATGTACCTGTTGTGAAAATTCGTGAAAGATCTTTAGCAGCATCGCACCCAGTATGGCAAGATTAAAGAAGCAAAATTTACTATTTACATTCCGCGCATCAGAGTTCCACTTCATGAAGGTCTTCCCCAAAACCTGGCCCATTCATTCCTGGTTGCCCTAAAGAGTCAGTTGGCGTGAACGGTGAAGGGTGCATACCCAATACCTCTCCCAAAGGTTTTACTTCAGCCTTGTTTGGAGGACTGAAAGAACCGTCAAAGCTTCCACTCCATGATACCGTACGCCGCGAATAAGCTGAAAACGAGCCATTGCCACTCTTCATCTCCGTGTTAGAGATGTTGTCCATGCTCGCGAATCTTTGCATGGCCATGGAAGATGGAAGTGCAGGAGACTCGAATGAATCACTTGTAGAGGAAGTAGAAGGATTTTCATTAGTATGTGTAGTATCTAGCATGCTATTTGCAGGGGTGTCGACGGACTGTTCAACAAAGGGTACGGGTGTTGGCATAAAGAATTTTGGGTTTGCTCCGCTTGCTGGTTTAGCGGTAGGAATAGACGGTGACTGGAACAAATTTGTTGGGTTGCCACCACCCTTGTTAAAGGTGTCAACGTACCTGCCAAAACAACAAATGAGGGCTCCTCAATATACACTGTTACACAAGGACATGCAGAACACATCCAGACAGTTCATATTTTTTAATTTATTTATCTTTTAAATCACATTATAAAGACAACAGTGAGCACATCATTTCAGAATCTGTGCTGTAGCAATGAGGTGTACAGCACATCCCAGGCAGTATGCGGTTACTACTATTTTTATTTATCTCTTTTAAATCTCATTATAGCCATTTCCATAGTTCTCCAAAATATGATCAATAAACAATTTGAAACCGGCAACAATTGGGAAGCACAACTCTCTATTGCAAGTTGCAAGAGATGCTATAATTGTTTTTGGTTTGCCAAGTCCAATGGCATCTCAAGTAACAAAAATATAACCTTATAATCATATTTAATTCAGAAATTGACTGGCGCTTTAATCCATTCTAGGACCATTTCAGGACGCACATCATATTTCACTCAATCCTAATAGGGTCGAGAATGATGCAGTCCACAAAAAGAGTGAATTTTTATATTACCTCGATCGAACACCCATTCTTCCGCGTGCTGAGAATTGATTGGAGGTTGGAGGAAGCGGTGGCATTCCTGAATTATGATCTGGACCACTTGAGCTTTTAATCTCTGTACTTCCATTGCTATAAGAAGCTTCGCCTTGTAATGCACTAGTTAAGTTATAATCCAATGTTCCATTCTGGTATACTGAAGTTGGTGGTGGGGGTGGAAGGGCTGCTTCCTGAGCTGGAGGTTCAGCACCTTCCTCCACCCATCTCTTAAGCTTCTCGTCATAATAAAACTTGTTTTGATCACCCAATTTTGCCTACAGAAACAGTACAACCACAATAAAACTTTCATACATACCGAATTTATAATTCGAATAGCAAGACACTGAGTCAATTTTAATGTGAACATATAACTCGATCAAACTTACCTGGCGACCTTGACGGGGTTTCAACACTAAACCTACAGTCTTCTGCAATAGCTGGGATCCAAAACCAAAACGGCCAAAACGAGATGTACTTCCTGCTGATGATGCTTTACCGTGCTCGCCAATGGAATTAGCTCCCTTAACTGAATCAGCCTGACCCTACACAAATTGGCAAGATCTCATACAAGTTCTACCCAAATTACAAGAGTGTCTCAACACATCGATCAATCAGTAAATGTTCGATTTTATTGAGTGGAAAGTGAGGCGCTGAGATTAAAAGTTAAAACAAACCTGTATTGGACTAAATCCAAAGTTGGGTTCTGAAATACTTCTTGTATGCATTATCATTCTACTGCCGTCAGCTGTCCCTTCACTTATAGACTCCAAGGATTGAGAAGGAATTAATGATGACATGGCCATTGTTGATTGACTAGTTGATACCCTAGGTCCCATTGATTGATGATGATGCTCAGTATCATGTCCAGTCCCGCCTGCAGTAGGCATAGACGGGGGCAGGCCACCAACAACCCGATGGGCAGTACTATCAAAAAGGTTAAGCAATTTGCCCACCAATTTTGCAGGGGCTAAATTTGTGGAGAATCCACCCTGCATTCAAGAATGTTATATTTATAGGCATCCAGAAAATTTGGACAAAATGCAAATTAGCAGATAGAAATACCTGTTGGTGAGCTTTTATCCTTTCCTCGAGAGATGATACTAATTGTCTGAGCGATTCCACCTCAAGAGATCGACCAGTTTTAAGTGATTTTAACACTGCTTGACAATACCTAAATTATCGAACAATAACATTACAACAAAAAAGAAAAATATGGAAAAACAAACTGAAAGTAGTAGCACGGTAGATACTTCAATGCATCTGACATTCTCCCAACTTCTGCCAACATATGCGCATACACGAGCTTGTATGGCTGAAATGGAAGAAGAGTAAACTGAGAGTTCCCTAGCATCTTTGAATATTCATATATCTCTGTCCTCTGTCCAAACAAGTAAAGGCCAAGTAAGCTAGGCTCATCACCAATAACCAAACAAACACAAGCATACAAACATAATGCATAATGAACAGGCAACTGGCACCATAACTGTCGCTTGTAACCACCTAGGTGTCTGGGCTTGGTTCCACTGCAGTGCCACAATTGTCTGGCTAAGTTAACTTAAACAAAACTTCCTTAAATTATCACTATTAGCAATATAAACCTTTATATGAGCTTCTGCACCTATGCATACATACTGTACACATGCATGGCTCTTGAGTTAGCATTGTTGTGCCATTTTGGGCAATGTGTACAGTCAATAGCTATATCAAAAACATATTATACAAGCCAAAGGAGAGAAATGTTGAAGAGTGAGGAAAAGAGTACATTGTGTTCCTGCGTGTCATGTTTTTATTCAATTTTGCCTTTTCTTCCTTTTATTTTAAAAAGGAGCCCAGGAAGAGTGCTCAATCACCTAGGCAGGGGGCATTTCCTATGCTCATAAAGGCATTTTGACAACTTTTTAAGTGAAACAGAACATTATTGGTCACAAACAACTCAGCCAACCTGAATAGCCTCTGGACTAGCATAAGTTCGTGGAAATTTCCAGTGATCTGCACCAACAAGACACAGCCTTGCGCTGTCTGAATATGCCTCAAAATTTGCTTCCGCAACCAAATAGCATACGTGAGCTGCTATAATCTGAATAATAATTTCATAGAAAGCAACACCACAAGTTTTTAAGTCAAGATTAAAACATGGAAAATAAGAAATAATCATATCCAGAAAAATAGACCAGAACATACATCACTTCTCTCTTTCCATAAACAATCTCCCAGATGAATAAGCACAAGTTCATCATCTTTTGTTCTGTTAGCAGCTATCACAGCCAAATTTTCTTCCCAGTCATCCAGCATGCCTTTGGCACCAAACTGGGTAAATGACAAAAAGAAGCATAAAGAGTTTAATGATTTGAAGCTTAAGATAAATTTCTCGAAATTTCATCAAATATAGGACTTGATAAGGAAATAAAAATATGTATATTCAACGGGATCTTGAAGTAAATTTTCTTGCAATATATATAAAGACCATCTACCATCAGGGCTGCAGATTAATAGGCCAAATGCATGTTATTATTTTCTCAATGAATCAAAAAAAAATCTCATGAACAAGAAAGTTCTTATTTTGCTATAATTTGTGATACCTTGAAATCTATACAAGGATACAGTAGCAAGGGAAACATAAATTCAACAGCAACATTCATGCATACCTGTGCAGGTTGCTGAGGCATATTTACAGCACCAGCCATGCTACTATCAGCTGTGGAATCCGCTGAGAAGACATCAGCTGGTTGACCAGCAATTAGCAGGCATAATGTTCGTAAAGGTGACCCCACTACCAACTGGCGAAGTGCCATTTGCTTCACAGTCTCAACGTAGAACTGCAATGGCCAAAGGCAATCGGTTTTTAAAAGCAAAAATTGACAGGAATGAGTATAAATATTGCATTTATCAAGGTATGATTCAAGCTATTCAATTTGCCAGCCAAAGTAAACATTTTTTATGCTCACCAACCTGGTCACCAAGCTGTGCAGCAAGAACTAGGGCAGGACCCCACAACTGACCCTCTTGTGCATATTGTAAAGCCTCTTTCTTTCTCCCAGAAACCAGAAGACTTTGGACCTCAGCAGCTGAGGCCTAAAACATGAATTGGCACTTATTAAGATGTTGTACCCAAAATAAATAAATAAATAAATAATAACTTGCAGGTTAACAATCAAATACCCGCAGTTGCCCCTCAGAAGGCAAATGCTGCAAGCAGTGGGAAACAGCACCATATTGACTAAATTGTGTACCATTCTTCTTGGCAGAAGCAAAAAGTTTGGCAACTGCAGAATCTGGAACATCGTTTTCCTTTAAAAATAAACAATAAAAAAAACAAGATTAGTGAATGCAACACTTCAATCAACAAACTAAGGAGGCATCTTCAAGAAAAAAGAAAACACACCGTATAGTAGGACAGTAGGAAGAGTGATATTTACCCAGGCAACTAGACATCATATCAGAAATATCCAGAACATTTTCCCTCGGATAATTTTAAATTTGTTCAGATTGATAGAGCAGAAACATTTATCTTATTCACAAAGTCTCGTCTCTCAAGTATGTTTTTAAGTCTTTGACACGCTAAAACATGTCAATCAAAGTTTTTTTTCCATAATTTGAGCAAGACTTGTGCTTCTTTAGTGCATCAAAACTCAAGAATGTGTCACACAGGAGGTTCGTAATGATATAGATGGATCAATTGAAAAATAATTAAGTGGATCCAATGTGATGATGATGTAGTCAGTAACCTCAAGTAGTTGCAACTGCATTTACAGGGCAAATATGTAATGTACCTTCAACGCTGCATCACTACCGAAAGGAGATCTAAGTTTTCCATAATACTGACAAGCTATCTTAAGCAATGACAGGAGCAACCTCAAAACTTCGCCCTTCCTGTAATCCATATCAGGAGACCCAGAGTTCATTATCCTCTCATCAATCCATCTGTTCAACTCCTTAACACCAAGACTTCCACCGGTAAGAGGACCCGGGAAGGATTGTCTACAGAGAACCTGCACATAACTATCACCACCCATTCCAATGCTTGAAGCATCAACTTTCTCATTGACAACTTCTGCTAAGTTGAGAACAGATATTGAACTTCCTAAAGGATTCTTCACAAAAAATACAAAAACATTTTCAGCTAAAGTAATACTATTAAGAAAACTAGAACAATGTAAATGTCAAACTAACCTGACTTCCAAATATTGAACTCTCTATAGAGCTATTATCTTTCATCACAATGAGCTTTCCACCAAAACCAAAAGTGACCAAAGCATGTGACGGGCGGCCTGCAGATGATCTTCCAGCAGCAGGAGCAGGCGAGAATTGGTGGGCACTCTGCAATTGTTGCTGTGAAAAGGTAAGAGAACTCTGATTGCTAGAGTAGTCATTTGGGGCATGTTTGTGCTCATTTTGATTGATTCTCGGCTGATTAAACTGCTGGCTAAAGTTCCCACCAGGAACAAAACCTTGTGACACAGCACTCGTAGAGAGGTCATTCTGATTTTGACTTGCATTCCCAAAATATGAATTTGCTCTCTCATACTCAGTTTTTTGTCGGCTACTGAGACTGCTAGCGGTGAAGTCCTGCCCATGCTGAGTGTCCAATTGTTGATTCCTATTATATTGTGAAGTAGAGTCACTCTTGGCAACAGTTTCAGGCTGCCACGTAGCTGATTTCTGTTGATTGTAATTACTGAAGGACCCAGCCCAGTTCTGATCTTGACCTTGGCTGCTAAAACCTTGGGATTCATAGTTATTAACTAGGTTGTATCCACTGTATGCCTCCTGATTATTGTTATGAGATCCATTCTGATTCACCTGGTCTTGAGATGGCACAGACTGAACAGATGAAGCATTCGAGTCCAAACTGCGCCAATCCTGGGCAATTGTATCATAGTACCAACCAGGGTATTCAGGATAAAACACCATATGCTGTGGATACCCATTGTTTGCTTGTGAAGCCTGATCCCAATCAGATACAGCCTCAGTAGCATCATTACTCACTTGTGAAACTTGATTCCAATTTTTTGTGCCTTTCGTAAGATCACTCACCTGTGATACCGGATTCCAGTTGGAAAAAGTCTCGATTGTAGCAGTCTCAGCTACAGTCTCAGTGATCGACTGAGCAGATTGCTGCAAATAAGAGACCTCTGCCTTACCGTGAGATTGCCCCCAATCAGAAGGCAAATTAGTGTCAACATTTGCTTGCACACTCGCACCTGCATTGTAACCATCCACCTGATACCACTGACCAGTATTTTGATCATACTTCCATCCCGGATATAGATTCTCCCAATACTGACTGCTATTCATATCCTGCCCAGCTGTACTCTGATCTGCAGTTGACTGATCTGAAGCTGTACCATAATTATATCCTTCTTGATTTTGCAAATAGTTAGTTGAATTCGCCACATGTGCAGATCCACGCACTTCGTTCCCAGAAGCAACCTTGGACTCAAATTGTGAAGTATTCCCCACATTTCCAAATGCATCACCAGCAATATCCCCTCCCATATCAGTGAAAAAATCTGAATAGGATCCAAACCCCTGACTATTATTCTGAGCCAAATCAGTATGAAATGCACTCCAATCCACCTCTTTAACTCCCGAACCCCCCGATTCACCATCACTCTTACTCTTAACCGCAGTATCGGACAATACCTCAGCCTCAGCCTCACCATTTCCATTCTCTGATTTGTGTATCAAACTATCAAACTCAAATGACTTTGTCGACTCTAATGTACTTATACTCTCTTCCACATTCCCCGCTACCATTTTCTCAACTTTCTCAGACTTCCTGGTTAAACCATCAACCTCAGTACTAATGCTATCATCATTTCGGTCATTAGCATCAGTGAACTCACAGTCATCAAGCCGAGTAATACTCAAATTCGTAAAGGCCTTAGCCTCATCGGAATCGTTCCTGTCGGCAGAATAGGGGCCTACCACTACCGATGATGTGTTGAAGTCCACATCGTCTTCGTCATTTACCAATTTGTCGAAGAAATCCTCATCGGTGTTATCCTCCACCTGGAATGGAGCAGGATTCGAAGCCATCTACTCGAACCCTAACCCTACTCCGCAAAATCCCAAAACTTTCACCCAAAAAAGAAATCAAAGCCCTATATTATTCGAGTCCACAACGTTCAGATCCAACAAAAAACAAATCCACCGAATTCCAAAACAAGAAACCCAAAAAAAATCCAAATCAATCGAGATCAAGGGTTTTCAGATCACCCAAATTCCACAATCATCAAATGAACAAGAAACACCCAAAATTCCCAAATTTTGGTTTAATTCAAAAGAAACCCATCTCACGAACAACACGAAAGTCGTTGAGTAACTTATCAACCAACAGATCAAATTGAATATTCTCAAATTAAACCAAAAACACACATAAAAATAAGCCTTTCTTCATGTATTATTCTAGAGAGAGAGAGAGAAGAAGAGAGAGAGTGCGTGTGTGAAAGAGAAGACAAGCCCTTGATTTCGCACCCGGAGGTCTCAACAACCCACAGAAATTATTGGTTTCTTACAATTGTGTGTGTGTGTGTGTGTGTGTGTGTCTTCGTGCTATTGGGATTTATTCTGCGAGTTAATTAATCAAGGGTGGAATTTTGAGGGAAATTGAGAGTGAAAATTGGACAGTAAAATTTTGAGGGAATTTGAGTGAAAATCGATTTGTGGTTTGAGGAGAGAGAGAGAGAGTGTGTGTGTGTGTGTGTGTGTGTGTGTGTGTGTGTGTGTGNTATTCTGCGAGTTAATTAATCAAGGGTGGAATTTTGAGGGAAATTGAGAGTGAAAATTGGACAGTAAAATTTTGAGGGAATTTGAGTGAAAATCGATTTGTGTTTTGAGGGGAGAGAGAAATTTGAGTGAAAATCGATTTGTGTTTTGAGGAGAGAGAGAGAGAGAGAGAGAGAGTGTGTGTGTGTGTGTGACTGTGTGAGATTTGGCAGCATTTACAATGTAGGGTTAATTGATTACAAGTCGGCTTATATTATAGGTGACTCATGCAGCGAACGTGTGTGGCACAATTAGGTGGGAAGGGGTGTACAATCAATTTATGTGCCAGTTAGATTGCAACCAATGGGTAATTATAATTGTGTTTAAATCAATAAATGTTCATTAAATTTTCTTGGGCTTATTATTTATCGAAGTAAAAAATGTATTTCATTACTCGTTCATTTATAAAAAATCTTTTCAATCCATCGTTCGTACGAATCAATGACCTTTTTCTTGACGGAAAAGTCCAATAGACAGAAAAATATTAGCTAGCATTCCTATGACGTTGAATTCTCAATCCTTGTACCACAACAAAAACGTAGGAGCCAAAACACATTTTTGCACTCATAAGGAGACAAACATCTTCTTCCACACTGCCATCTCTGGCCAAAATAGAAAAATAGAAAAAATATCCTCTTCTTCCAATAAAACGTATTGAATAGCAACCCACTTAAAGAGACCAAACATCAATTAGTAGTATTCAGGATCGGCGATGAAATTGGGAAATTTATTGGAAGGGTCGATGGAAGGAGTTGGGAAGAATGTAGTAGGTGGTTTCACTTAATGGTGGGATTTTGAATATATTTAGATTATATTCATATCCATTTCGAGGATGGATATGAGAAGTGATGGTAGCCCGGTAGTATGTGACAATGGTATTGGTGATTTGATGCATGATGTGGCATTATGGGTCTTTGTCGAGTAATGTCATTCATCCAGACTATTGATCATCAATCTTGATTCCAATTACATGATTGGAATCCAAAATAGATCTTTTTCTTTATATTTGAAAAGTTCAATCACTTAATACCATTTAATTGGCATTTAGATTGCAGACTATTAGCCGTCTAGATGAATAGCATTATTTGTCTTTGTTGAGGGATGGAATTAGGGTGGTGGAAGGGTTTTACACCATTCGAAGTTGTGTGTTCCTACAAGTATAAAATTGTGTTTTGGTTCTTGCGTTTTTTCATTTAATTTTTATTTTTTTTGGGGGTAGTGGAACGATTTAATGCCATTTGAGTGCTAGCTTGGGTTTCCGGATGCCAAGTGGACTTTTAAAGGCAACAAAAGGAAACAAATTCTTAATAAATGGTGGGTGTGAAAAAATTTCATAGATAGGTAAGTAAGAAATATTTTTTAGTTCAGTGAGTACATAGTAATCTGAAGAAAGTTTTGCGAGCATTTAGGGAATTGTTATGTTGGTCGATAATTTGAATATTTGAACAAGCTGGTTCTTAACATGTCAGTCTAATTTCAAAGTTGGTCTTGATGATGAATACCGTCTAAATTTCTCTTAAATCATCATATGATTTTCACATATTCAACTTTATGATGCTTTACAACTTGGACGGGTGCCAAAAAAAAATTAAGGGAAAATTGTAGCAACGGTCCCTAACCTTTTTCTTTTTTACAAACTTTATCTCAACCTTTATTTGGTGCCACCACATGTCCCAAACCTTTGAGAAAATATGCAACAAAGGTCCAAATGGATGGGACCATTAATAGACCAAATGAGTAGATTTTGACCAAATTTAAAATGGTAATTTTGTTATTTACCATATTAAATAAACAAACAAATAAATAAATAAATAAAACAAAAAAACATGTTCATTATCTCTCTTCTTCACCCCACCCAACACTCCTACCCTTAGCCCTAACCTAAACCAAACCAAATAAACCTTTTGGCCACCATGACTCGCCACTGTCCTCCGCCGTCACTCTACTACGACCAACCACCAGACAACCACACCACTAAAAAGCCCTCACGCCCTCTACTTAAACCACACAACATTAGTAGGGATGACAAAAAAACTCGTTCAACCCGATACCCCGTGGGCCCCCACCCCGAATGGGGTGGGGATTACCCATCTAACAGGGTAAATGGGTCGAGGGTCATTACTCCTAAGTGGGTATGTGGCAGGTATAGGAAATATAGTTCCCGCCCCGTTTAAAGTTAATTTCAAATTTAAGTTTTTTATCGAAAAAAATAATAAATTTATAATCATTTTTAAAAGAGAACATAAGTTGTTTTCAACAAAT
>CAIGRQ010156063.1:0-25733 GCA_903798375.1 Fraxinus sp. D2006-0159
TGGCAATGGGCCGAGCCGAGCTCGTCAACCCAACCCCCTGCTTGGCTCGGGCTCGTGCTTGTCTTTTGACGAGCTCGACCGGCCCGTGGATCGCTACAGTACGAGCCGAGCGGGCGAGCCGACGAGCTACTCGGCTCGATTGCCACCTCTAGGTAGCTCAACTTGGTTAGCAGAAATCTCTTGAGCTCACTTTGAAATTTTTCTTGGTAACTAAAGAAATTTTGATTGGCTTGGAATTGCATCTCTCAAATAATTGGCCATGTTGTCTCATTAATCATTTATTTCAATGATCAGGTCGGGGACTCAGCTCTGTACTTGGGTTTGATGGCACTTTTTGTTAATGAGTTAGCAGGTGATTTTGCTGCTTCCTACTTTTTGTTTTCTGGGTATTACTACTACTAATCATTATACTCTTTCCCAGATGAAGATTCTGATATCTTATAAATTATTTGTCGTGCAGAAATGCAATTTTCGTTCTTCCTCTTTTGTGGATATGTTGGAGTATCGCTTCTGAGCCCTGTGATGCACAACCTATGGATATGGAGGGTATGTTTGTGACTGTTATACATACATAGGCATGGGCTTTCTTCCGAAGTTATGCATAATACATAGGGCCCGTTCTGTAGAGATTAAAATCGGATTAAAATTGAAAAACTAGTCGTTATTATTGATTTTTATTAAACGAGTGGGACTCAATAACGACCATATTTTCAATTTTAATTGGATTTTAATCCCTACCGAACGGGCCATAATGTAGCTGATAATAATCCTTGCTGGATACCTTAACTCGATGGAATTTTGCAGGGTACTGGGAATGCAAACTTTTACTATGCAACTGCTATGGCATATGCTTGCTTTCAGGTTTCTTTCTTTTCAGTTATTCTTTGATTATTAACCTATTAATACTTGTATGAATCTGTATCTTGATTTCAACCTTCGTAGAAATATGTTGATGCTCTTATTATTTTCTCAAATCGCCCATCTTATGGAAAATATTGTGTTTAACCTGTGGACAGTGAGAAACAATTCATAAAATTTTAATTTTGTAAATGACCTTTTTTTGGTTGGAAAAGCTGTTTAATTTTTTGTATACCAATGTCTCAAAAGTGATGTTGGCTTATTGAAATGGCCTTGTTCTTTGATATGTTCTAGTTAATTCTATTAAGATTGGACTCATTCAATTTTTTATATGATGCTAGTTCTTCGGTTCATTGTACATGGGGGACTATTCGTTGCATATTATTGTTTTAAGCATATACAGCTTCTGTTTATTTGTAAAAAGTTGAAACTTTATTTTGAGCAACTTTGTGTTTTCAAACATGTTTGGATACATTATATTTTCTAAGTAAAAAATGTTACTTATTTTGAAGGTAACGCTTACCTTACTATCAAAAGAAGTAAACTTGTTCATTCTAATACTTTGTACTTGTGTAAACTTTCTTGAGCTTAACCAAACACACCGTGTGCTAGTTAGAATCTGTAAGCTTTCATACTCTTTTTTTATTCGTGCTATTTAATATAATGGTTTACTCGTTTTCTGTTTGCCTGCAGATTATATTGGTAGTTGAGAGCGTTAGTGCCATGCTTAATCATGACAGAAAGATCAGAAAACAGTGTACAACTATGGAAGGTTGAGGTGTCTACTGCTTTCTGATGATAACAAAATAAAAGACCTTTTGCCAATGTCTCGAGTATTTCTGGCCCCTTCTCTGGTCCTGGTGCTTTAAAGACATCACCTCATTGCTGCTGGAACTTCATTTGCAACTGGTACCTGGATATCTTTTCTGGTTGGGATTCGCTTTCGTCGAAGTTTTTGGAGTGTACCCCCCTCAATTTATATTCTTACTTTATCCTTCGAATGTGTTGTACCTAAACACAATACACTTGGTAGAAAAGTAGTTTGGGTAGATTTACCAGGAGTAGGAAAAAAATTAGTAAAGATCATCTGTAATGATGCTATCTTCCAACCATCGATCTGAGTTGCACGACCTTCTTGTTGTGGATTGTGATTTTCACTACCATTTCATGTATCGATCTTTATGTATTTGATGTTCTTTCTTGATTGCACGCTTAATTGCAAGAAAGATTACTTGGGACTCAAACTTCTTATATGAATCATATATTAGTGCTAAAAAGTTATCGTTGATTTTGCTCTATGATATAATGGATTTCAGTTAAAATGATAAATAGTGCAGCTATTATGGATTATTATATTTGTACCTAATTTTCTACGTAATGTTTTACTGAATCGACAAGGGGGCCGTCACTTGTCGATTCGGTAATCCATTATGTAGAAAATTAGGTAGATGTAGCTTGGTCCTTAGATAATTCTCTCATTTCTATTGAAAATTGTACTTCGCCCTTCCTTGATGGCTATTATTTGGTAAAAACAATGTTTTGAATAGTGAATTTTTGGAGAATATGTGGTTTGTAAGTGGGGAAAAGTTGTGTTTACGTGTAAAATATTTTATCGTGTGGATGTGCGATAAAAAATGAATGTGCAGAAAAAAGAGTCTTGAAATAAGGTTCATCAATGATCAAACAGGGGCTTAATATGATCCTACTCAACTTGTGTGGGGTTGGTCTGGCCATTCCTATCTCAGCCCTGTTGGAGATTTTTGGGAGTGAGGAGGGAGCCTGAATCCCGACCATGAGGGCAAAATCTACTGGGTTATTTCATTCCTTAGCCCTTGTTTGGGTTCCATTTTAAAGAAGTTTTGAAAAAAATGTATTTTGGAATAACAATTTTTTGGAGAATGTGTGATTAGAAAGGTAGTATAAGTTTTCGATTTATATGTAATATTATTTTATCGAAAAATATGTGATTGAAAAGAAGAAAGCGAAAAATGTATTAAAGTTAAAATGGAGCCAAAAATCATTCAGATTTAAATGCCTAAAATAAGAAAGAAACCTCCATTTCAAATTTCCATAAACAATACAATATTATTTGAACACAAGCTTTGCTCAATTAACAAGGAAAAAATCATTCCACATGAACATTTCCTACCAGTCAAACATAAAACTTCCATAAAGTCCCAATCAACGAGATGTTAAAACTTCAAACACCATTGCATATTGTAGAGCGTCTATGGCTACTCCTGAAGGATACAAGAGATGGAGTCTATGGCTTCTCTTGAGGGACCAGGGGCCTCTCGATCTTCTCATAGTACAATACACAGATGTTGTGCAGTCGTATGGAATGAGAGATTAGCATGGCCCTTGCTCAAGGATGACACGTTCAATCAAGAAAATAAATTGGCAAATTAGAAACCCTGCAGAAAATATTAGTATACTTACGGAAAAGATTGATATACCTACAGAATAGATTGTGCAAAAGTTATGTACTAAAATCTTTCTCGTCAACCTCATGGTGTTGTGCTCTCGAAACAAAGTAGAAACCTCTCTCGTAAGTGCTTGTTTTCACAAAAGGCACCATGTCTCGTGATCGAGAGGATGCTTGGTGGGAATCGCTCGGACACATTGAGCACATCCTATACATGCATCATAATGACATAAAATCTATGTGAAAGTATACATGTTTATGAATCTATGACTTATTTGGTAAAGATAAATTATACACGACATATTAAAGAAGAAAAAAGAAACTAAAAATCTTATCAATTGTATTGTCAAATCATTTCTAACACAGCGTGCCAAACATGCTCTTAAATTATTAAGTGAAAAAGGGAGCCTCAGGTCCTCAGACCTCAGTTGTTCTCTTGAGCATATGATAGTGATCATTGTCTACCTAGAAGACATTCTACTACAACCCATCATCTATATATAATGTAAGTTTACAAGAAAAGAAACAAAAAATTTTGAACTTCAACTTCTACATCAACATGCACAGAGCACTATAGCCCATATAGCATATCAATTGGCTAGATATACTATTCTATCTTAAAAAATCAATCTTATTAAGAGGAGTAGTTCAAGACTTTACAAGTTGGTTTATATTTTCATCTTTATTCGGTGTGGGATTTTATCCTTTAGCACTATGTTTCCTGAAGAAAAAAATATTCTACGCGACCTTGGACGAGAAGGCTAGAACTAAATCACAAAGAAATAGCGACAGACTTACAACTCATTTGCTGAAAAGAGTCGTGCCTCGTCTTTTGGCACGCTGCTAGAGTGGAAATTAAATAAGATTGATAGAACAATAAATCCCACTGAAATTAAAAAAATATTATGTGAGAGTACTAGCAAAAAATATATAACAAGGTGTCCAGCTGGAAGTTTTTAAGTTCACTTTGCTGCATTAGTAAAAGGATTGATTGATTATATGATTTGTGGTATAAAGATATATTAGGATTATGGAACCTTAAAAAATAAAGATTGTCTGGCATTTCAGCACTCACAAATATTGTACCCTGGCTCTAGTTTGGCTGGGTTGTCAGCCAAGGGAGAGGCAAGGGAGAGGCAAACGTCTTGCAATCATGCTACACAAATAGGCTAAAAAATAGGCTCAAAAACAGGGCAGGCACATGTCGACACATTATTAGACAGTTTGAAAAAAAACACACACAAACAAGTGTTGCCAAATCAGTCTCTTTTTTGTTCAATCATCATTATTGAACGTCTTGTGGAGAAGCTCTGTTGAGTTCAATTTTAGACCGAGCATTGTCAAATCAGTTCCTGCAAAAAGTAATAATTAAATCAAACGTAGATTTTTCACAATTCCAGTTACTTGCACCTTATGTGGAGACAATTTTGGATCTCCAAGTACATAGAACAACCTCATCTACAAGCTTAAACGGTTAGGAACAGATACATTGGTCTTATGTGAATTTATTTTTCAAGATGCCCCTCATGGCATGTGCAATATTTTCGTGAAATTAAGGGTAGAGGTGACAGATCATGACAAAAATAATAGGGGAAGATACAAATTGAATATATAGAGAGCTTAGTGGAAGCAAGTGTCAATACCTCAAAACCATGAAAATGAAGATTTCAATTGCCTGAATTCAGGTAAGAAACCCGACTTGATGAAGCACGATAATGTTGTTGAGGATGATGAGTTTGATGTATATGTGTCTCCGTAGTTGAATCTAGAAGACCTTTCCATCTACATGTTTAAAATAAATGATAAAATAATAATTTGACATTCATGCTCGATGTGTATCTTCACAACAACTGATCATTTATTTTCGTTAGTCGTTTTCTTCATCATTAATAAACTTATTATGTTTTATTAGTTTAGAGGCATTTTGGTCAATTATTTCATTATAGGGTTTCTATTATCTTGTTTAGTATTTCTGTAAACCCATTTAGAATTGCAAATAATTGCCTGAGATGGGTTTTTGTTCTTGATTACGCTTCCGTCCACGTCAATTTGTCATCTTGTCATTGCCAATTTCCAGCTCAAAATTCGTATCCACATGTCGCGCTCGCTCATGAGTTCAATTGGCCAAGGTGCTAATCCAGTGCGTGATTTGCACCCTTGTTTGCTGTCAAGAGAGAGTGTACCTTCAAGACATGTAGCCATATTTAGAGGATGTTTTGTGTGGATTAAAATTAGATTTTTAGTGGATTGTGATAGAAGTATTTGAAATGTGTGGTTGAAAAGATGTGGGACTTATGAAAAATGTGGTTAATATTCATTGTTTGACTTTGACTTAGATTAAAATCAAATTTTAATCCGACTCAAACATGCCTTTAAACAAGTAATTTCCTTGACATTTGTAATTTAATTTCACTTTCAACACTTCCCAACTTCAATGAGTGCAATTAAAAGTCAATTTCTTATTCACTCGAGCATCATTTTGAGCATGTGAAAGTTCTCGTGGAGGAGAACATGGGTACCATACATGATGACCATATGGTGATTTTGGTAGTGAGCCGTGAAGCTAGAAGATGGTCTGGTTCCTCAAGATCAGCTTGCTGGCATTTTGGGGGAGTTTTCATTTTGCCAGGTGAACTACCATAATGACTCTCACTGATGTGAGACATGCAATCGATTTAATTCTCGGGTCAACCTTTGCCAATTTACCACACTACCGCAAGAGTCCCACCAAGCATGAGGAGCTCAATTGGCAGATTCAAGATTTAATTGACCGTGGTTTCATCAGGGAAAGCCCCAGCCCCTGAGCTGTTCTAGCCTTGCTTACACCAAAGAAAGATGGCAGGTAGCGGATGTGTGTGGATAGCCGAGCAATCAACAAGATCAAGATCTAGTACCATTTTCCTATTCCCGGCCTTGATTATATTTGGATTTATTAAGTGGAGCATCTATCTTTACAAAGATGTATCTTTAGAATGATTACTATGAGATTCGCATCCGCCCTGGAGATGAGTGGATTCAGTGGAAGACGACATTCAAAACCAAAGATGGACTCTTTGAATGGTTGGTTCCCCTTGGTTTAACCAGCGTGTTCAACACCTTTATGCGCATCACGATGCAAGCACTTGGGACACGTGTTGACGACTTTAATTAATGTGAAACTTTTCACCAACAGAATCAAGTGCTCATTCATGAAGTCAAAAGCTAATTTTTTTTTTAATCTCTGACCAAAAGAGTTGAGGCTGATCCCGCCTAAGTGCATGCAGTTCAAGATTGGCCTACTCCTCGAACTTTTTTTTTACGTAGGAGCTTGCACGGGATACATGTTATTGACATTTCATCTGTGTATTTAGCACTATCATGGCTCCAATTTCAGAATGTTTAAAAGCCAACATTTTCACATGGACAAAGGCGGCAAATGAAGCTTTCATCGAGATCATGGAGAAGTTGAGGCAAGCTCCAGTATTAAGCCACCAGATTTTTCCAAGGTCTTCAAAGTAGCTTGTGATGCTTCACATGTCAGGATTGGAGGCTTATTGAGCCAAGAAGGCCACCCAATCACCTTTTATAGTGAGAAGCGGAATGAAACTCGTTGGAAATACTCGGTCTATGACTTGGAATTCGATGCACTATTAAAGACACTCAAGCACTGGCGTCCCTATTTTTTTTATTTTTTATTTTTATAGAGAATTCACCCTACAAAGAGCATTACTCATTGAAGCATCTTTAATCCCAGAACAAACTGAATGCAAAGCATGTCCGATGGATCGACTTCCTACAATAGTTCCAGTTAACAAGTCCGCATAAGGTCAGCATTGAAAATGAAGTGGCGACGCCTTAAGTAGGAGACCACATTTGAAATTTCTTCGGCTACTTTTGCAGGATTTGATGACCTTAAGTCCCAATATGCCGATGATGTGGATTTTAGAGCATTTGGACCAGTTTATCCGCCAACCCAAGAACAGTGGTGAAAACTCGCTACCAGAGGGCTATTTATTTTATGGGACGAGACTATGTATTCCTCACAGCTCATTTGAGTTCATCATCACAGAGTTCCAGGGTGGTGGTGTTGGACAAATTGTTTTCAAACGACCTTCTGGGCTATAATGTTAAACTGGTAAAATTTATTCAGTCGGCATTGACCAAATGACTGAACAAAAGATAACATCAAAATAAAACCACTCGACCCTAATGCTACCGGGCCATTAGAAATAACATAATTTAATTAATGTTGCTCATGACCCATTTCCCACTTATTTGGAAGCAGAAATTATATTATTCCCTACTTTTGAAAATCCATATTTTAAAATCAGATTTGAAGTTTTAATTTTTAAAAGTCAGATATTTTTAATTAGATACATTATATATATATATTAATTATACAAATTTCATTTCCCAAACCCTAATTCTCTCTCTCTCTCTCTCCACCTCATCGGCAGCATCTCCTAGACAAATTTATCGACCTTCGTCCTCATCAACAATCTCTCGCCGACGATTTTGCTCCGCATCTGCTTCACGCGACGGTAATTATCGTCACTCTTCGCAGTATCTGCAACTGTGCCATTGTGCTCTACATCTGTTGTGCGCGGCGACTTTGTTTACCGTCGTTGTGCTTGATTTGGTGGTGCTGTAGGTGCGGTTGGGTGGTGTGGCGGTTGGGTGCGGTGGTGGCCTCTTAAAAACCCATCACCACTGGCGACGACGATTGTGGTGGATCACGATGGCGATCTAGACTTCTCTCATGTGTTACTGATCACAGTGCCGCTTGTGGAGGTTTCTATGGTGGTTTACGGCGTTGTGCGTTGGGTTTTGTGGTGATTGTTCGGCATGTTTCGTTGCGATTTTTGATGTGGTGGCTGTCGCTGGATTTTGTGGATCTTTGGTGGGGGGTGGTGTAAACGGAGATGGTGGTGGTGTGTGTGTGTGTTGGGGTGTGGTGGTGGGGGGTTTGGCAGTGGCAGTGGCAGGGGCGGTTTTGTGGTGGTAATGGTGGCGACTGTGACAGTGGCGGTGGTGTGGGTTTAGATCTGGTTGATGATGGTGATAGTGGTGGTGTTGGTAGGTGTTGTGTTGTGTTGTTATTGTTAGTGGCGGTAACGGCAGCCACGAGATAGGACGAAGAGTGATTGTGACCAATTATTTGGTCGATTTGTGACTAATTATTTGGTAGTGGACAGGGATCGGTGGTGGGGTGTGGTGTATGTGACCTACTATTTGGGCTAACTGTGACCTTAAAATTCGACAATTTGTGATTAAAAATTAATTTGTGGCCAATACATTTGAAACTATGTGATTGATAGATAACTGTGACCTATAGTTTTTTGATCCGTGACCAATAAAATAATTTGTGACCTATAAAATTATTCATTTGTGACATTGAATAATCTGTGACTTATAAAATTTTCGATTCGTGGCTGAGAAATAACATGTGACCTATAAAATTCTTGATTTGTAACCAAAAAATAAGTTGTAACCAATAATTTGATAAATTGTGATCGATTTGCAATAAATAAATGAATTGTTAAGGTTACAATTCTATATCATATTGTATAGAACTGTGGCTAATTATTTCGTCGTTAAGGTCACAGATCACTGTCACAGGTTTGAGTTCATAAGTCACAGTCATTTTTTACAGGTCACAAATTAATATAAACGGGTCACAGATCAATATTAATAGGTCACATGTTGTTTTGTAGAATCACTGTTCAAATTTATAGGTCACATTTCATATTAATAGTCACAAACGACAATCAAGAGGTCAAAAATCATGTCAACTGTACAAAAAAAAATATGGCAGACTTGTCATCGGAATATTTGCCAGCGTTGGAACAAGTGTCGGAATCAAAGTATTCGTAGGAACAAATCGACGGCGGAACTGTCACCGGAATAGTTGCCGGAATCGGAGCAGTAGCCAAAGCGTACTGATATTGTTAATTTTATGTTTCAAGTTATACGGTGAATCTTGGACGATATTTTGCCCCAAACGCTCGACTTGCGATCTTTGGTCAATTGCGTTGGTACATCTACTAAAACTTTAGGGTTGCATCTCTCGATTTTATGGACCCTCAGGGGTCCACTCTGGTAAATTGGCTTATCAACTATAGATTCATTCATATCGAGTTTTATAAAACTTGACCTTTAGCAGGGAAAACTAGTGATAAAATCAAATTAAATCTTAATTTTTTAAGAACGGATCATGACATAACATGCTGCAGAAAAAGGAATGATTTTACCAAGCCCAGAAATAATGAATGAACTACATGATGCACATAAAAAAGATCCTACACTGAACATGCCTGACATTTTGTAGAATTTCTTAGAACAAAAAGCAGCAAGTCACTCGTCTAAAAGAGCTTTTATTGATCTCAAGCACAACTCTGAGCTCTCCCCAACAGAGAAAAGAACGAAAACAATAAGTAGAGTTGAATAAGATTCACTTTTGGTGAAGTAAGGATCAAATATCTATTCAAAAGATGATTAAGCAGGGAAGTACTTGTTAAACTATCCAGAGAAGCCATAAACAACAAATTATGATATAGAAAGAATGGTTCTTTGATTCTTCGCAAGAGCGTATACTTGAAAAACAAAACTCGTTGATTTGCACACAAATACCGAGAATTGAATCAATATATGGTTTATTCTGGAAAAACGAAAATTTAGAGAAACCTCAATATGAGTTTTATTTAATTCATCAAAAGCCAATAACCATTTTGTTTCGGCTGCTATAAGTAGATACAAAATGTAAACCTAATTAACAATTATAACTTTAGTCCATCAATTCCTAACAATTATTAAAACAACACATCACTACCAAATAATTAACAAAAATGACAAAACAAGATATAATTTAAAAATGAAATTAAAAGGAAAAAATCTTCGTCAAATTTGTATCTCATCTCCATCATTCTCGTTGGGTTGACAAAGATTCGCTCTTGAATCTTATGCCTCAGTCTCAGCCATTACCATGTAATGACATTTAATCGGTAAGTAACCTCTTGTTGATTTTTTTTCAGCTTCAAAGTTGGTCAAACATCATTTTTACCCACACATTTCATTCATCCTCAACTTTTATTCTCTTTTAATCACACATAATCACATATCATAGGATCCACCCGTTTAAATCTCAAAAAGTTTTATCAAACATGGGCTAAGTGAGAAAAATACCAAAAACATTCATATCCTTTGAAAACTCAAATGCCACCTATACCAATGAACTTGTTGAAACTGCCACCTCAACCAAAACCAGCCCATGCTATTGCTAGATTCCCCATTAGAGCTAGAGATGGCAGCGAGGCGGGGTGAAACTGGCTCCCCAACTAAAACCAGCACAGGCTATTGCTAGATTCCCCATCAGAGCTAGAGATGGTAGTGGGACGGGGCACCCCTGCCTTGCCCTACCTTAGACAGGGCGGGGCGCGGGCCTGCCCTGTTTTTTTTTTTCAAAAAATTTCTAGTTAAAATATAAATTCAAAATTTAAAGATAGAAGAGAAAAAAGGACAAAATATGAAGAAAGAACTAAGAAGAGAGGAAAGAGAGAAGTCGGCTCACGGGAGTCACGGCTTGTGCATTTGATATTTTGATTTGAGGGGGTTGTGGGTTTAGTTGAAGTAGGGTTAGAAAATTATATTCGAAGCCAGCAGTAGCCCGATATCTCAAAAGCACAGAAAACATTAGCACCATAGCAGAACAAAATAAAGAATGCGTACATTTGTTTAGCAATATTTATCCTTTTGACTTTTCCTGGCTCGGCATACTTTTTTAACAAATTTGAATTATTCTTGATCTCTAAAAATCTTTGTTCATAACATAAGCTTCATTATAAAATATGCATGCGCTTTTTGGTACGTTATTGAGATGTAAACCTGGCACACTTACCAGTTTACAAGCTTCTGGCTTCTGCTTCAAATGGTATTCCCAAAAGTGTATGCACTTCAAGTTTTTGAGGGAAACAAGTTGGTTTGGAAGGCCACATGAGTTTCCCATTTATGAGAATATTATGAATCAAGCCAAACAGACAACTATGGAATTATATGGCTGTTCTCGTCAAATGTGATCGTGCTAGCCGTGAAAATCTATTTTTACGTGTCTTTTTTTAATCAATTGGACCAACTACAGGGATGAGATACGTCACGCTATTTGGATATGTTGAGAATTGATGAGTTATTGGTTATCAAGAATTATAAGTGTTCTAAAAAGTGTAAAGCGTGACTAAATATGAAGGCGAACGAACATGGGCGAGGTTTAGGCCCAATTTTTTTTTTCTTATTTTTAATATTATTTTTGAATTTTAATCATTTAATAATTAAAATAATACATATCAAACATAAAAAATTATAAAATACTATATTTAATTAATAATTCCTACCATTAGTTAATTATACAATTTTCAAGTTTTTGAAATGCAAAAATTATAATATTTTTCATAAAGATTTATATGAACTTCATACATATTTTTGGAGTTTGCAATAAAATAACGAGTCTCAATATCATAATTGCATAATGTAAATAGCATTATAGCTTAAATCTTATTTAACTATTTAGATAAAGTCATTTTTTACTTTTATACAGATAATTTTTTAAAAAAATTTGAATTTAAAGTCAAATGAATTTTTTTTTAAAAAATTAATAAGCTAAAGTCAAATAAAAGACTTTAAAAAAAAGGAAAAAATAAATAAAAAATCAATAAAGCGTGCATAGGGAAAACGAAAGAGAGACAGTGTCTAGACGCGAAATAATGCGTTTTGCCCGAACTTTGGCCATAAATTGAGGAAACTGTAAATTTGATAATTGCATGTTTAATTAATTCATAATTTTTGAAGACTTTCTCTAAGAACTAATGGTATGGCATACCATATGGAATTAGGGGATATATAGAATTAGGTTGATTGATTAAAGTGGATTATGATGCATTGGTATAATACGGAATTTTGTGCTCCTCATTTTTGACCATTAACATACAAGTGTTGAAAAATAAATATTTTGTTACTTATTAATAGTTTTTTTACTTATAAATAAATTTACTTATTAACTCCACTCGTGCAAATACTTTTAATATTAACTAGTTCTTTTATGTACAACCCTGTTTGACTCACATTATTTTTTCATTTTCATTCTTTTACTTATTTTTAACAACACAATCTTCAATAAAATAATATTTTTCATCACATTAATAACTCTTCTTTTCTTTTTCAACCACATATCACTCATCACATCACTTCAAAAAAAATGCATTCTCTCATTTTAATATGCACCAAACACACTCATAAGTATTTTTTTTTTACTTAAAAGTAACTTTATAAATAATTTTTTAACAATAACCATATTAACTGATGTGGGAATCTGATAAAATAAAATTGATACCCTTCCGTGGATAAATCTCGGCACCAATAAAGCAACAAAGCTCTGTCCTGATTATCCAAGATCATAGAGGGGCACCCGTAGTTGAATTTTTTAAAAAAAAAAAAATCAGGTTTTTTGTAACTCTTCAATGAAACAAGAAAGTACACACAACTGACAACAAGGACAAAGAGAGAACGTTTAAGGCTAGTGCCGAGGCATCGAATGCCACCTTTCAATCTTGTCATAGTGCAAAACGAAATCATCCTGCAGTAAAATGGAACGGGAGATCAGGATGACCCTTGCTCAAGCATGCCATGTACAAATAGATATAATAAATTAAAACAAATTAGAATATCTGCAGAAAACCATTTCAGTAACTTCCTCTATTTGTAATTGAAAAGATTGTGCAAAGTTCAATATTGAAACCTTGTTTCTCAGCATCCAGGTGTGGGAATTGAAAAAGAAATATGAACCTCTCTCATAAGTGCTTGTCTTCAAAAAAGGTTCCGTATCTGTCACTCGACTGAACCATAACAGGTGCTCTTTATGGTAGAACCATCCTCTAGTATACCTGCAACAAAACGAGATTTTCACTTAGTACATAATGGGGTTGATATACTGTGTTATGTAGAGAAAAATATATACCAGAGAAGACCTTGGCCAAGAAGACTAAAGCTAAATCACAAAGAAAGCGAAACAAACTTACAGTTCATTTGCTGCAAAGAGTTGTGCCTCGTCTTTTGGCATACTGCAAGAGCAGAAATAAGAGTGAAAAACAATAAACTCCACTAAATCAAGAATTGTAATGTGAGAGAGTACTAGCAAAAGATTACCTGTAAAAAATATATAACAAGGTGTCTGGCTGGAATTTTTTAAAGTCACTTTGCTGCATTATCAAATGATTAATTTATTAAATAATTGCGGTATAAACAATTTCTGAGAATCATGAAACCATAAAAAATTATCACCTTTAGAGGAGGTGGATGTCTGACATTGTAACACATGGGAATATCGTACTCAGGCTCTACTTTGAAAGGTTCACTAACCCAGGGAGAGGCAAATGTCTTGTGAAGAGGCTCACTTGAGATCAAATTTAGACCGAGCGTTGTCAAATCTGTTCCCACAGCAAGTGAGGTCAAACCTGGATTTTCCTTTATCCGTTGTAACATCCCATGCATCCCAAAGTGATTAGGAACACTTGGCAATTCCATCGGATTGTCCATGAACTGGTTGGCAAAGTAAGAAATGGATGGCTGGTATTGTTGATTATGCTGCATGAAACGAAGTGTGCAATGTCATATAAAAGTTTAAGCTATTAAGAAGGATATATTGATTTTTGTAAATTTAGTCATCATCGCACCCCCATAAATGAAGGGCAATTCATTTTTTTTAACACATACAAAATTTTCATAAAAAGTGTAGTGTAAGTCTAGAACACAAGTCTTGTGCATGCTACTATGTTGAAACATCCCACCCATAAGTATAAGCTCTTAGAGAGACACATTTATTTTATTTTATTTCAATTCTACCTTCAACAAAGTAAATTACCTTAACAACGTTGGGAATCCTCAACCTTCATAATAACTAGAACTCAAAATCCATGATGTAAAAATTCTAAAAAGAAAATGGTCATATGAAGTATACATCACCATAACGATAATAGTACGAATTGAGCTATAGAGAACATAGTTTAAGCAGGTGCCAATACCTCAAAGCCATGAAAATGTAGATCACGATTGCTTGAAACCCTACTTGATGACACACGATGTTGTTGCTACGATGATGAGTTGGATATGCAAAAATAATATAAGTATTAATTAGTAATTCGTGGTGTTCCTAAAAACTGCATCTTCTACTGCTATAACTTACAGCCATTTGCTGATACTGCATTAAATATGCCATATTGTCATGCATCTGTTCTTTTTGGTGTGTATTAGTGGGCAACTGAGATAAGCCCAGGTCACTAAGACCATCTGTCATATTTCAAAGGCAAGGCAAATAAGGAGTTAGAACATTATAGGGTGTTCTCATAATTGATTCATACCTTCAGAAAACCAGCAAACATAATGATTCAAACCAAATGTATTCTACACAAGATGATTCAAACACATATATCAACTGCATATATATATAATACTTCATTTGTTAATACATATGAAATAGGAGTATGTCAATTAAAATTTACAAAAACATGGCATGTAATTGCACAGTATATGAAGGGTATGTTCTTTAAATTGTCTTGTGTTTTCAACCAAGATGTAATAGAATGTTATTTGTAAAAGCGACAGCAATACGAAAACAAACATCAATTACCACAAACACGGTATGCAAAGCATAATTACACCAGATATGCTATAACAAACATCTCATTTGGTGTGGCACAATTATTTGCGTGAGTTAAAAATGTGAAGATGTGGAATTTCCTAAAATGTGTAAGAAATATTGAACCATATGAATAAATTCAAAGTGTAAAACGTACACAGGAGAAATCTTACAAAAAAGTAACCACATATGAGTGTTTTAGGAAAGTGGACAATAATTTTCAACATCACAAAAGGAAATTATAGTCATTCGGTTTGGGATGGAGGACTACTACATAAGATCTCTTAAACTACTCATTCCCCCCAAGAAGAACATACGTGGAAAGAAAGATGAGAAATGTGGATCATTTAATACATTAAATCATTAGCTTAACAAATCAAGTGCCATAAGATTTCAATGAAAAATCACCACAAGAAAATAACAAAAGATCTTTTAGGACTGCAATGGAAACTTATATTAATAGTGTCACATCAATGTGTGAAAAATTATAGGCAGAATAACTCAGTTCATTGTACAAACAGCTTTTGCATTTATCATTCCTTCAAAAACAAATGAATGCAGAATTCTGGACATATATTTCAGTCATCAAAACCATTATAGCAATATGCAGTAACAGCAATTATAATTCGACTAGACAACATAAGAGTACCTCGATTTCCTGGTAAAGAAGGAAATTCCTGACTCCGATTGTTCAATTCTGGTTTTTGTTGTGAATACCCAGTGTGCATCAAGCCTACATAATAAGTAAGAAAATCATAGTTTTAGTCTTTTAGAGAAGAACTGCACATGAAAGCAATAAGGACAATAATTACCATGTTGTCGTTGAGAAGAACCAGAAAAAGGATAGATACCCAGATAGCTGGTAGTCATTGATATTGAAAGTAGAATATTTAGAAGCATTCGCATCATTTAGCAATGACGTATAATAGTAATAATAATGTGGGGAGAGTGGCACACCCTAAGCATAATAAGAGCTCCCTTGCATATTTACCATTTGTGAAGCTGAAATTTAAGTCTCACTAAAATAACTCCTAGGTCTATATAACTATTAGATGCAGTCATGCTTCGAAAATTTTTCAAGCTCGTTTATGGAATAAAATGTTGATAAATGTGTAGGTTTCGCTTTCACAAAGAAAATACTTGTTGAAATGTGTGGTTGAAAAAATGTGGGACCATGAAAGATATGGTTTATATTGATTGTTTGACTTTGACTTAAATTAAAATCAGATTAAAATCTGGCCCAAACAGAATCAGTAGGGAATCATTGGTTATAATTTCATCATAAAGCATGTTTCCACAAACTGTATTGCTCCAATAAATGAAATCCATTACAAGTTAAGTTTGCACAAGAAGAACGTCCAGCTTGGTTAGCGACTCCAGCAGAGCCTAAACACACGCCTACTAGATTACCCGCAGAATTAGCAATGCTCGTGGAATATCCCACATTTGGCAACACAATTGTCCTGAAATAAGGTCTTTGAAAAGCAAAGAGACCAGTAAATCCCTGACGAACATTGCAATATGCACATTAAAAGTACACAATTGCAACTACCATAATGTCCAACATTAGTTTCAACTGAATGTACACAGTACACTGAACTACACAGGATTGGACAAAATTGAAAATAAGATTTCTATCTTATTTTTTTAGTTGTCCAAATAGAAATGTTCATAACCAAATATGTGGATAGTATTTACTTCCTGATTGATTAAAAACACCACTGGAGGAACCAAACTGAGCATAAAAGGGTGTGCTAGAAGCTCTTTGGAGGGTGTCCGGAACTTTTGAATTCGATCCATCTGTTGCTGGCTGCATCCACATTATCAACATAAAGGAAATTTTGAAAAACAAAGGGCATGAAAGCTTTACAACTATAATAAACTCTTTTGGTCTGATTAACTGTATATTCAAATTGAATTATATAAAATTTGACATAATAATTAAGGTAAAAATTAATCTTTATTTTTAGAACAAGTATCATGGCATAATCCTGCTTTGGGAAAAGGAATGATTTTTCGTGATACTGAAATAATAGACGAAATACATGATGCACAAAATAATTGATCTTACATTGAACGTGCCTGACATTTTGTAGAATTTCTCACAACAGAAAAGCAACAGGTCGCTTATCTGAAAAGAGCCTTTGTTGATCTTATGTGCAACTAAGGGCTCTCCCTGATAAAAATAAAAAATAAAAAAAATCAGAGAGAATAAAAGCATTGAAGACAGTTAAATAAGATTCAACCACTTGAATATCCATCTGTTTCAGTTTTAAGAAGGAACAAAGATTCTATCCATAACAATAAAGCAGGTAAATACTAGTTAAACTAGCCACATTTAAACATCAAAGTAGAAAATCATCCATTACAGCCATCAAGCAACCTTCTTGTGTCTGCATAGATGTTAGTACAACTCAATTAAAGTGAGAGCTTAATTAATTTACATATAGTAAACAAACTTGGAACAAGCAAGATATTATGCATTATTGATTCATGAGTCATGACAGTACTTGTTTGCCAATAATAAGGTGGAATTTGGCTTTGTCAGCTCGTTCAATTCAGGAGACAATGATAATGTATGACTAGGCCTTCGAACACAATCATCCCCTCCCCCTCCCCCACCCCGCATGCTTAAATTTTTTGTGCCAAATGCAATTCTATCAATGTCGCAAGTACGTTTTCGTGCCTACTGTTTCATCCTACTATGTGTACAACAATGATTTTGAGACTCTATACATCTCGTGAAAAAAATACTAACTTGTTTGAGCCCCCATTTTGGAGAAAATGTATTTTGGAATAGTGAGTTTTTGGAAAATGTGTGATTAAAAAAATAAGGAAAAAATTTGATTTACGTATAAAATTATTTTATTTGAGAATAAGTGGTTGAAAATGAGTTTTGAAAAAATGGGAGTCAAACAAGGGCTAAAGCTGGAAACGAAACGAATGTTACAAAGTAAGATTACTAAACTTGCAGTAATTTAAAACAAAATATATATATATATATATCTTACTCAATGCTTCTGGTTTTTCACAAAATAATAAATTTCTATCGTCATTTGTAATAATAAACTCGAGCTAATGTGCAATGACAGTAGTGATGCAAACTCGATCATTAAACTTCCTACACTTAGACACGGTCTCTCTCACCCCAAGCGATCTCCCACATCATAACCACAGAAGCATGTAATAAATGGATCTTGATCAGGAATCGTGTTTCAAGTAACTGAACAAACTAAACCAGTTTTTCCAGAACTTTTTTTGTTTTTTTTTCCTTAAGAAAAGAGAACACGCTACTATAATATTTTGGAAGCAAATATATCATTTCATTCCCACCCCAACCTCCAAGTTAGGAGAAAGTGTGTCGAGAAAGTTACATTACTTTTTGACTTCAAACTTCATCATTTGAATATCCTAAGCATGTCTGTCCCCATAGCATAAACACAGAACCATATATATTATAGAGTTAAGGTGCACAATGGTCCTTGATGAGGGAAATAAAAACAAATAGATGTAGTTTGATAAGGGAAATATTAAATAAAATGGAACTCTTTTACTTATAATAAATAAAATAACTAGATCTTGATAAGGGACCTAAAACAAACCTTGACAAGAGAAAATAATCGAAAGATAAAATTTAAATGGACCTCGATGGAGGATCATGTTACCATTTTGGAAGCAAACTTATCTTTTCATTCTTTTCCCTCCTCTCCTGGGTTAGAAGACAAGTTGTGGATAAATATTTAGGATTTCAACCCAAAATATATTTAATACTTATGTACTTCAAGGAGCACCAAATTTTCATTTTTCTTGAAAAATCTTTGCTTGAAAAAAATAATAATAAAATTAACACATTTTAAAAGATCACCATTCAGAAATCATTCTTTATGTCTAGCAGATCTATGCAAATTGATTTAAGTGAAACTCAAATCCAATTTTGCCTCAATTTTATTTTAAAAACACTAAAAAACAGCTAAAGCAAACGTTTCGTGGTCATATCCATGCAGCAAATTAAAAGTCATAAAATGACACTTAAACTCAATCAAACAAAACCGTGGATTCCTGCATGTTCTAATCTACAAAACCCTAAAACTAAAAAATTGTTTAAAAAAAAAAAAAAAATACTCAAATCTCAATCAAACAGTACCTCAAGGCAAAGAGAGAGCAAAAACTAATGTCCTAACAGCATTTTACCTTTTAGCAAACGGATAAAAGGAGTATATGTGTGTGTGTGTGTGTTCTAAGTTGAAGAGAAGAGAATGGATTGTGATTTTAGAGAGAAGCGAGAGAGATGAGGCGCTAGCTCTTGAGGGGGTAGAGTGTTCATTGGTACAATTCTTACAATTCTTCTTACTATTGTTCTGTGTTTTTTGGATGCACATAATCTTGAACTAATTAATGTAATTAGGTAGATTTGGTACTTTTATAAAAATAATAAATAAGAAAATTGGGAATTTGCTATATTAATTTTATTTTTTTTTAAATTTTGGATTAAGAAATAAGATAAGGAATATATGTTTGCCTAAACTCAAAAGAGCAAATTTTTTGGGTCTAAACATAGTTGGATGAGTTACATTTTATCTTGATCTAAGGATTTTTTTTATTTTTTTTAAGTAACTATTAGTGTAAATAACTCAATTATTTCTAGTTTTGATCAATAAAGAAATTCTAAAAATAACTTCTAAGTTACGCTTTTAAGCTTATGATCAAATGTCTAGAAAAATATATACTTGCCTATATGTTTGGATGCCTCCTAACGTGCAAGAACAAGATAAAAATGTTCAAGAGATTAAATGTCGAATCCAATAATTAGAATAAAAATGTGTAACATCTTAAATACCACTTATCTTCACAAACGCAAAACATAGCATGTATATGTAATGACTTTATATTTATGCCACTACAACAAAAATAGCTTTTTACGGCATATATTTACGGCGTGCAATTGAATTTATTGACATTATTTTCCATGTGTTCTGCATATTTTATAGATCAAGACTAGTCACTCAATTTTCATTTTGTTAGTATTATGTCCATCATTGACGAATGAATTTCTAAAAGAGACGCAATAAACAAACACAACAACATGACTTGAACGCCCATGTTAAAAAATGAATACAAGTAAACGTTTTCATCTCGGGTAGATGCTAGTTTTAATATGGTGTCTAACTAATATTTCAAGAATAAAGAAAATGAAAACTGGGAGTTCGATACGTACAAAAGGTTAAAGGAATTCAGTAGAAATCAAAATGATAGAAGGATCATTGTGGAACACTGTACTCCAACTCTAGTTTAGTGTCCTCATCATCCTAGGAAGAGGCTAACGTCTTGTGAATGGGATCAGTGGAGATTAAATTTAAACCAAGCGTGTTCTCAGTTCCCACAGCAAGCGTCCAGCGACGTCAAACCTCGATTTCTTTTCTCATGAATTTAATGAACCGTGCATCTAATATTGATCAGGCACATTTTAAAATTCCATATCTTTGTCCATGAACTGGTTCGCCAAGTAAGGGTGTGATGGCTGAAATTGTTTATACTACTGCATAAGACGATCATTAGATCTTGTGTCAGATTTGTACAATGAAGTATGTTGAACAACATTGTTTAAGCGGTTAAGAAAGGTATATTGCTTTATTTAAACTTAGTCTTCAACACACTCCCTTAAATGGAGCTCGGATTCTTTATTTTGGCTCTGTTTGTTTCAGATTAAAATCAGATTTCAATCTAAGTCAACGTCAAACAATCAATATTAACCACATCTTTCATGGGTTCCACAACTTTTCAACCACACATTTCAAAAACTTTTATTACCATCTACTAAAAATCTAATTTTAATCCCCAACAAACACCCACTTTATATAAATGCACAAATTTCGTAAAAAGGATAGCGATGAGTATGGAATACCTCATCTAAAAATATAAGAATAATAACACACAATCACATTTGACTGATTCGCGCATGAGTACGGGAAGGAAACTAATATTGGGCAAAAATCTCTCTGAAGTACTTTATTTTTACAAAAACAATCAAGAAACCAACTAGACCTTGCAAGAGTTTAAATTGTAACAAAACCCTATAAAAAAACCCTTTGACAATAAAAAGAGTAGTTTCTAAGAGCAGCAATCTACAAATCCTTTTATCCACAAATCATGCCCTGTAACAAAAATCACAAAATATTTTTCATTTTCATCATATATTTTCAACTTTGAAACATTAATGTTTCTCCTATTGTATCGGTATTAGTTTGTTTTCTTTTACCTATTGCATTTGAGAAGTTCAAATCATGGTACCAAACAATTTACAGTAATCTTGTTTTCGATTTTTATCTTGATCAGGAACGAAGCAAGGAGTGGACTAATAAATCTTTTAGACTAAACATACATGCATGTAAAAAATTCCCACATAAAAATATATATAAGAAAAAATAAAAAATGGGCTGGTGCTGCTCCCCTAAGTCCAGCCCTGATCTTGATGCCACTGGGGTATCCTAGTGATTGTAAGATTTTTCTCTATGTTAAAATACTCGTCACAGTACTAAACGTTTAGTTACTTGTTGTCTGGGGTACGAATAAGAATGAATCTTGCACGGGTCGAATAATTTGTAACAGGCCTTGGGAGTTAAAAAGTTAGTTCTTGAAAGTTTAAATTGTCCATCCCGACTCCCAAGTTTCAAGTATGATTCCGGAAGGTTAAAAATCCGACGTACTATCTAGAATGACATTTAAAATGTAAACCCAAACATTACAAATAGCCAAGAAAATGATAACTGGTGGATGTGGTTGCAGGTTTGGTATATCATCTTCCGAGTCAAGCGGATGACAAATCCATTTGGTCATGAACTGGTGACATTGGTGGGGACAGCAGGAGAACGTGCATAGGGGAAGATGGTGGCAGAACCATTTCATAATTTTCATTCATGCTGGGAAACGGAATGGGTGATTGATTAATCAGTCTTCGTAAACTGGATGTAAAATGGAATGCGGTATTTGCTTGGGACCCTCTGGAATTATATCTCATGCCCCATGTGCATCATCACAGTTGGAAACATTTCATATTAAAAACAGAAATAAAATAACACCAAAAAATAACGTAAAGCCAGTTAATTATTGTCAACAAAAATTGAAATGAAATTCATAGTATCTTATGTTTCACTAGACAGTTTAAATGTGTTTTTCGACATTTGATACATTTTTCTCGATAGTTTAGTCAATAATATTACACAAAAACTATGGAGAATAACAGATACTAACTACCAGGGTCTGACAGTTGGATTGTCAATGCATACAGTCATCCATCAAGACGTACAGATGAGCTACCGATCCCAATCCAACACACCAATCCTTTCAGAACCTTGATTCAAAAAATCCAGAAATACTTTTTAACTTTACCAAGTTCACCAAAATCAAAAGTCCATCTATTATTTCATATGCACAAAAAAGGAATTCCAATCACCCAAAAAAACTATAAATCTTCACAACCGAAATAGAGAAAATACCTTATGATGTTTGGAAGTGCGACTCTATGCGGAGGAAATTATTGACCCGTTTCCATGGATGTTTAGAGAAAAAAACATAGGTATATTTGGATTTTAATGAAAAATCATAAGAATTGAGAAGAGGGATAAAAATCATTCCCATAATATTGACATTATTTTGAGGAGTGGGAGTGGGAAAAATAGAATTTTTTGTATGTAAGGTGTATGTTTAGATAAAAGAGTTACCAAATCACTTTTGAAATGAAAATACAAAATTGTAATTTATAATAGTTTGTAAGGAAATTTTTGTCCAAAATATCAAAAAATTTCCACCTTTGCAAATCTTATTAAAAGTTGGACATATTTCAAAATGCAAAGTGAAAAGTGGTCATTTTGTGCAATTTCCTCTTATTTAAATTTTGTCTTGAACAAAATAATTTATGAACTTAACGAGGTCAGAAATCCTACCTTCGTAATAACAAGAACTGAAAGTCCCCGATGCATAAATTTCTAAAATCATGCAGTCATGTGATGTATACATTAGACAGAATGACACAATTGAACCATAGAGAGCATAGTGGAAAATGATGATAATACCTCAAAACCATGAAAATGAGGATCTCGGTTGACTGAATTTAGATAGGAAACTGCACTTGATGATGCGTGACGGTGTCGATGAGGATGATAAGTCAGATATGCGTCCCCAAAGTTGAACCCAAAAGACCTTCCCATCTATACATTTAAAACAAATGAACAAAAATAATGTTAACTATTAATTAGACATTCATGGTGTTCCTAGCAAATGATATCTTCAACTGCTATAACTTGCAGCCATTTGCTAATACTGCATTAAATTTTCCATATTGTCATGGATCTGTTCGTTTTGTTGTGTACTTAAGGGATATACAGAAAATCCTTGGGGGCTGAGACCATCTGTAATATTTCAAAGGCAAACAACATGTAAGAAATTATAGGGTGTTAATATAATTGATTTAAACCATCATAAATCAGCAAACATATTGGATTTATTGAAAAGGATAAATCTGATTTTGCAAAAGATAAATCGACGGATGTATACGTGGAGGAGAAGGAGATTTACTTGATAATTGTTGACCTCAAAAAATGCGTTGACAGGATCCTGGCTCCACTCATGTCCACATAAACTTGCTCCTTCAAATTTGGACAAATCATTCGTCACATGTGGCCTCTCCAGTGGTGGTGAAGGCGATCACGTGCATTCTGATGGTCAAGTTAGTATAAAGTATTTATATTTGGGTGTGGGATGTGCTTTAGACGTGAACCACTTAGGTGTTCGGGCAGAGAGTATGTAAAAATAGGAGGGACTAATCTTACAAAGCTTGTAGTGTTTTGAGTTGCATTACCCTTCAAATGGCATGAGTTGTGAGCTTTGTAGTAGTAGGGATGAGTGGTAGTCGTTGGATGACAAGGTGCGTGGTTTCATCTACTTAATCAATGCATCCCATCGTAGGCTTCATATCACACATACTAGGTTATGCATCATTTAATACACTCTGAAAATGTATCCACTCTAGGGTCTAGGTCTGAGTACTTATGTAGTAGGCTCATAAGACTTGACATTTTTCTTCTACAACATGGGTCACATCAATCATTCGCATAAGATCTTTATGTAGAAGATCTCTTGGGAGAAGTAAATATGAAAAATGCTCATTTATGGTTAGGAGGCTTCCGCTTCGATTATGTAGGCTTTAGGGCTTCGGCCACTTATATAGGGCTTCGGCCACTTACATGGTGTTTCGCTTCATGGCTTCAACCATCTAGATAGGTCTTTAGCTTTAGGGCTTCGGCTTCAGGACTTCGACTACTTACATAGCGTTTCAGCCACTTATATAGTATTTCGACGAATCACCTCTCTATTGTTGTTTTACTGTAGGTGGCGTCTCTCTTCGACCACAGAGCTTCTGCTTATACATGGCGCTTCATGTGAGGCGTCGATTCGTCACCTTTACCTATGACTTCGTTTCAATTTTTGATGATGCAGAGTGTAGGCCTTTCAAGCTCCTTCTTGAGCCTCAATTTTGAGGCATAAGCTTCTTTTTGAGCCTTGATTTTGAGGCATAATAATAGTCTTCCAAGTCTATGTATAATTATTCATGCCATGCGTGGACTTCTTATTTTGAGAAGTAATATTCTGATGTGGCATGTCATTTGCTTGACTTGACAGTTCTGCCTATATTTACTCTTTTGACACAACATAATAGTCCTCGAGTTAAATTATAGATATTTATATCATGATTGGAGTTAAGAAAATAGGACCTTTCATGGAAAGCCTTTAATTTATGCTTTAGTTTGGCTGAAGTCTGATGCAGAGATGAGACTCTAAAGTGCTGAAGTTATGCTTTAGTTTGACTGAAATTTGATGTAGAGACAAGGCTTTGAAGTGCTGAAGTTATGCTTTAGTTTGGCTAAAATTTGATGCAGAAACAAGGCTCTGAAGTGCTGAAGTGAAGAAAAAGCATTTATGATGTCGACCTTGGAGAATTTAGAGGTAGCCTCTTTTGGGATCCACCTTTTCTCCAAGGCACTCATGCTTCTCTACACAGTAGGTAATTCATTCATGCGGAGGCTTCTCCCATGATATTCAATTTCATCAATAGGAGGCATATGATGCCTATCTTGAAGAATTTGGAGGTAGTCCCTTTTGGGATCTACCTCTTCTCTGAGGCGCTCATACTTTCCTATATGGTGGATGATTCATCCATACAAAGGGTTCTTTCATTGTGTTTAGCTTCATTCATGGGAGGCTTATAATGTCACCTTGGGAAAAGTAAATATGGAAGATATTCATTTATGGTTAGGAGGCTTCTGCATCGGTTATATGGGCTTCAACCACTTATATAGTGCTTTGGCCACTTACATAGTGCTTCAGCTTCAGCCACTTAGATAGTGCTTCGGATGAAGCAGGTGATCACTTCTCTATTGTTGTTTTGCAACAGCTGGCGGCCTTACTTTGGCCATGTAGCTTTTGCTTACACATAGCACTTCGGGTGAGGCTACAATTCGTAATCTTTATCTATGTTTTCGGTTCGGTTTTTGATAACGAGAGTGTGGGCCTTTTGTTTGGGCTTCTTCTTGAGCCTCGATTTTGAGACATAACAATAACCATTGTTATTCCAGTTGCTGAGTTCGCCGCGCTTTGTTAACACTTGGAATGGCCAGAACCCTGAGGCATAGTAGGCAATATAAGGCTCCATTTCTTTTCATCTTTGGGCCTTTCTTATTGTGTGGTTGAAAATTATCTTATGGAGAATGTGTGGTTGAAAATGAATTTTAGAAAAAA